>JANSVA010065635.1:0-12188 GCA_025504915.1 Erythroxylum reticulatum | reverse complement strand
CAAACTAGAGACTTAGAGCTACAATTTCTTTGAAGAAGTCAAGTTGTATTTTGGGTGATTGACTGGTGTGGGCACACAAACCTTGTGGAATGATGGCAATAACCCTCCAGGGTAATAAGCACAAGGTTTAGGACTCCGGTTGTTGGGTTTAGGAAAAGAGGTCCAACAATATGACAGTGAAAAATTTTATAAATGATTTTATGAATTATTGAAAAATGTAATTGAAAATTAGGAGACAATTGGACTAGAATTTGGAGACAAATAGATTAGTTATTAAAAAGTGGTCAAATGGAGACCATAATAAAAGGACAAATGGCAAGTGACAAGTGTCACAACACTTGCCACTCACCACTCACCACTCATGACACTTTTCTCTTTTTAATGGCCTTCTCCCTTGTCTTTCATCTTTACTCTCATGAAATACCCTCACTTTATTCATCTTTTTCATTTGTTCTCATCCACGACACTCATTTCTCACCCTCTTAACGTGCTTATTGTCACCTTCCATTTGCTACTATCATTTTTGCTATCTCTTCATCTTGTAACAAGAAAAACGTAATATCTCGTTCATAAATGAAGATGATCGTGGGATGTCTCATATTCAATTCTTTCTAACTTAACAAATATCTCAAACTCTTATGATCAGTGTATATTTGGAATGACTCTCCATGTAAATAATGTCTCCATATCTTTAGAGCAAAAATAATTGCAGCAAGCTCTAAATCATGTACTGGATAATTAATCTCGTGAAACCTTAGTTGTCTCGATGCATAGGCTATCACCTTGCCATACTGCATCAATACACATCACAATCTTTGATGCGAAGTATCACTGTATACTACATATCCTCCAATTCCTGATTGAATAGTTAACACCGGTTTCATGGTCAACTGATGCTTCAACTCCTTAAAACTCTTCTGACATTCATCATTCCATCTAAAAACTACATTCTTCCTCAAAAGATTTGTCAGAGGGGCTGAGATCAACGAGAACCCCTCGATAATCCTCCGGTAATATCAGGCCAATCTAAGGAAACTTTGAATTTCTGATACATTCTTCGGAGCTTCCCACTTCATCACTGCTTTTATCTTCTTTGGATCCACTTGTATGCCTTGTCCAGATATTATATTACCCAGAAATACTACTTTATCTAGCCAAAATTCACCCTTACTAAATTTAACATACAACTGTTTCTCACTCATAATCTGTAAGATCACTCTCAGATGCTCAGCATGTTCTTCTCTACTCTTTGAATACACTAGAATGTCATCAATAAATACAATCACAAATCGACCCAAGTAGGGCTGAAACACCCTATTCATTAAAGTCATAAATGCAGTTGGGGCATTAGTTAACCTAAATGGCATTACTAAGAACTCAAAATGTCCATACCTGCTCCTAAATACACTTTTCGATACCTCAGCGTCTACTATCTTTATCTAATAGTATCTAGATCTCAAATCCAACTTAGTGAACACTTGAGCTCTTTGCAACTAAATAAGCAAATCATCAATTCTAGGTAACAGGTACTTATTCTTCACTGTCACCCGATTTAGTTGCCTATAATCGATGCACAGTCTCAGAGTTTCATCTTTCTTGTTTACAAATAAGACTAAAGCTCCCCATGGTGATATATTGGGTTTAATAAAACCCTTTTCTAACAACTCTTGTAACTAAGCCTTTAATTTGTAACTAAGCCTTTAATTCCTTTAGTACATAGGTGTCATCTTATATGGAGGAATAGATATAGGAGCAACACCTGGAACTAATTCGATTGTGAATTCCGCTTCTCAATTTGGAGGTAAACTAGATAGCTCAGTGAAAAACACATCTAGGAATTCCTTAGCAACAGGAATGTCCTGCACACTCTGCTCAGCTCGAGTATTAATCACATCCCCCTTGCATCAACCTTAAAGCACTCATAAGTGAGATCATCCTAGCTGGCACTGCTTGACTTACACCCTAAAAAATTGCTCTCAACTAATTAGAAGATTCTAATATTACTTCTTTAGTGTAGCAGTTCATGATAGACCTATGAGCAGTAAGTCAATCTATGCCTAGAATAATATCAACCTCCCTTAACTGTAATATAATCAAGTTTGCCTCCAATTCTGCTTTATCAATTCTAATCAAGCACCCCTTGCAGACTTCTCCTATTATTGTAGTACTGCCAATCGGAGTATTCATCTCTAATCCATGTTGCAACAACCCTCTATTACAATGCAACCTAGATGTCAGATACGGTGTGATAAAAGAATGCATAAATCTAGGATCTAGCAATACAAATGCTTCAAAAGTAAAAATAAGTAACGCATCTGCAATGACATCTGAAGAATCCTGAGCCTCCTGTCTGGTCATCACATACACTCAGGTCTAAGATTGTGGTTGATTGCTACACACCTCAGTCCTGACAGAAAGATTCCCAGAGCCCACTCTACCTCTCCCACAGCCTCTCTGTCCAGAGCCACTAGCTCGGCTCTGCTAGATTGTAGCTTCACTCACAGAGCTTCCTCTCTCACTAGACTAGGCTCTAACAATAACAGGACAATCCCTAATCTGATGATTAAAAGAGCCGCATTTAAGACAAGCTCTAAACAATTTCCAACACTCACCACTATGCTTCTTCCCACAATGTTCAAAATTAGGTAGCTGACTCACTACTGTTCTTCTTCCACTACCAAATTGTACAAAGCTAGCCCTCTGTCTGAACCCGGACTATCTTGATCTAGCCGGTGGTTGAAAGGATCTGTTCTAGCGTTTACTAAACCTTCTACCAGAACTACCCTGAGATTAACTAGGCCTCTTTATTCTAGACTCTTGTCTATGTTCTCCTTGATCATCTCTCAACAATTGCTCTATTCGAATTGAGGTTGATCTGAGCTCAAAAATATTGCTCAAGTTGGTGATTGCTAACCTTGTGCGAATTTTCATATTTAACCCGTCTTTAAATCTCCTGCACTTGTCTTCCTTAGTAGGAATCAAGGCAGTAGCATACTCTATCAGCTTATTAAACCTGATCTCATAACCTGCTACAAACATTCTGCCCTGCTTCAGATCCAGAAATTCCTTCATCCTTCTGTCTAGATAGATCTTAGGCATATAATTCTCCTTAAAGACCCTCAGAAAATCTTCCCACTTCAGGTTACAAGGCCTGGTGGTACTGTCTGGGACAGTCTTCCATTATTGATATGCTGGGCCTTACAATAAAGAAGTCGCATAGTCAAACTTCTTGTCCAACTCATAGTCTATCTAGTCAAAGATCCTCTCAATTCTCTCTAACCATCGCTCGGCTTCTGTAGGGTCTGTATTTTCGTAGAAGTCCACAGCCCCCTACTTTTGCAACTTGTCATACCTCCTTTCCCTTCTCTCGGGAATTCTAGGAGGCATTCTCTCAAGACGAGGTATAGAAGACTCTACTGGCTCATGCCAATCCTAGGTCAGCTGATTGTCCCTCCTGATCATAGACGTCGGATGAACTATGATAAACAATAACTTCAATTACTACTTGCATTTCTCATGAGATTTCATGTCTATATGTTTGTTCTATCCCTATAAATGTCAAACCATGCTCTGATACCAAAATGTAGTACCCCATTCTCATAAGACACGTACCCAATATCCTGAGTGATATCTGACTATGTACCCCATAAGGGTGGCATGTTAGAGTACTCACATCACTAACTTAATCATGGCATCATCATATAAAAACATAAACATCATAATATTTTAAAACCGACTAAATTTCTCCTTTCATTTTATAAAAACCGAATGTGTACATTGTAGCTTTACAAACCATCCAAATATGTACATCATCCAAAGTCTAATACAAAACACACTACAAGAAAGAGGAATTAGACAAAAATTTCTATCTAATCCTTCAGTCTCAGCTGACCGACCTTTGAGCCATTTCTTTTTCCCAAAAGAACAAGAATTATGCTTCTTGTAGAGTCTCTCTATCACTAATGTCCTCTCTCGACCCTGAAAAATCAACGTTGCAATTTTGGTGTGTTTTACAAACTCAGTGAGATAACCATTCTCGATAGTTCACTCAATTCATACAACACATCAATACATCATCATCATCACACCCAATCCAAAGTCCTGCAATAAAGCGGAGTCTGGAGAGGTATGATAGTACACAGCCTTACCCTTACATAATAAAGAGAATGTTTCCAGTAGACCCACGTGGAGATGTGACAATAAAAGAGTAATGTATGTTAAAGAGTATATAAGTAAAACTAGCACTCTAAAAAAATTATGCATAAAATTACCAAAAAATACATAAATAAATAAATAAATAAATATAGCCAAAGGATATACCTGATGATGGCCAGATCTGCTAGTACCTGATACGCTACAAATATCGACTCTTCTCCTTGCTAGATAAACTAGGGGTCTTTGCTTAGAGACCCTGAGAGTAGGACAATCCTTCAATTTTAGACGGTCTCGCAGGATCTTTCCCCAACACACCTGTCCTAAATCCAAATTATAGGCCCGGAAACCTTGTCCAAGCCTTACAACTAGCAAAGGTTGAAAGGACATTAGGTTGGATGGGTTAGACTTCTTACACGATCACTACTTGGCACGAGCGTAAAATCAACATCTCCTAAATAATTGATTTGGAGGAGCATTAAAGGGTATCCTTTACCCTTATTCGGTCACGCCAGACTTTTTAATTCCTAGCCACTATCTCAGTAAGGGTCAACTCTGACATATCTTTCTTGATCACTTCTCTCTAGTTATTATAAGGCCTTCCTTTTCTTCTCTTGTATTCAGTAAGGGTTATATTCTCGCAAAGCCAAACTGAAGCATCTGAGGGCTTCCTACACATATGCCCAAACCATCTCAGCCTGGTCTATCTTAACTTGTCAGCAATACTAGGCACCTGTAGCCTGTCTGTCACCACACAATTCTGGACCCTATCTCTTTCGGTAAATTCACATATCCACCTAAGTATACACATTTCTGCTACCAATAGCTGTCTTATATGTCTATATTTGGTCGGCCAACACTCTGCCTCATATAACATGGTTGGCCTAATCACCATTTTATAGGACTTCCCTTTGAGTTTTAAAAGAATCTTTTTATCACATAAAACGCATGATGCACTTCACCATTGGCCCACTCAGATCTAATACGATGTACTACATCGACATCAATATTACCATCTCTCTAAATGATAGACCCGAGGTATTTAAAACTCGATTTCTATGGTATGACATTGGTACCAATTGCTACTGCCACCTCCTGTACCATCTAGCTTCCCGAAAAGTTACATTCTAAATACTCTATCTTGGACCTACTCATTCTAAAACCTTTCAATTCTAACGTTTCTCTCCAACATTCTAACTTGGAATTGACCCCCTACCTAGTCTCATCCACCAGGACAATATCGTCAGTAAATAACATACACTAAGGTACGTCTCCTTGAATATGTTTGGTAAGTTCATCTAATACTAATGTGAACAAAAAAGGGCTTAAGGCTGAGCCTTGGTATAGTCCAACACCAATAGAAAACGCTTGCATGTCGCTTCCTATCGTCCTTACTCTATTCAACACTCCTTCATCCATAATCCTTAATTACTCTGATATAGGTCATAGGAATGTCCTTTGCCTCCAAACACCTCCATAGGAGTCCACGAGGGACCCTATCATACGCCTTCTCCAAATTAATTAAAACTATATGTAAATTCCGTTTACGCTCCCTGTAGCATTCCATTACTCTCCAAAGTAGATGTTCTGCTTCTGTTGTTGACCTATGAGGCATAAATCCAAATTGGTTGGCCAATACGAAAACAGCTCTTTGGATTCTCTTTTCAATTACCTTCTCCTACAACTTCATGTTGTGACTTAGTAATTTGATGCCTCTATAATTATGACATTGTTGGATGTCTTCTTTGACCTTGTATAAAGGGATTAACCTACTCAATCTCCATTCATCTGGCATTTTGGCTGACTCAAGGATCACATTAAATAGCTGAACTAACCACTCAATACTGACAGCTTCTATTCACTTCCATGCCTCTATAGGGATCTCATCTGACCCTACGACCCTTTCGCTTCCCATCCCCCTCAGAACCTTTGTAATTTCTTCCCTTGTGACCCTTTTCACATAAGTACCCATTAAGAACCCGCCCAGACACACAGGGTTCACCTAAACTCTAGATTGACCTCTATGTCTTCAATATACATGCCATAAAAGTATCTTTTTCATATCTTCTTGATGGCTTGGGCCTCTGTGAGTACCTAACCTGTTTTGTCACGTATATAGCAGACTTGGTTAAAATCTTTCATGTCACGTGCCCTATCTCGTGCTAACTTGAAAATTTTTTGAGCTCCTTTGAATGAATCCAAATCCCTATACATAGTCTCGTATGCTTTTCCTTTAGCCACTAAAATAGTCTTCTTTGCCTTTTGTTTTGCTAATCTATACCTTACTCTATTGGTTTCTCGCTCCGCCTCTGTTGTACTTGTTAAAAGATCTTTAAAAGCTCTCTTTCTCCTTAACCGTCCCTTAGACCTTGTCCGACCACCACCAAGATTCCATCTGCCCACTCCTGACCCTTTCGATACCCCTAGTAGTTTTGTGGCGATTTCTCTCACTACGGGGGCTACTCCCACCCACATCTGATTTACATCCCCACTTACAGACAATTTTGTATTATACCACACTTGAGTCCTAAATTGTCCCACCATGTCCCCTTTTAGCCTATACCATCTAATTTTACGATAATGTTTGGTAAATTGTTTTGACCTCCATCCCTTAATCCTTAAATCCAAAACTAACAATTTATGTTGGGTTAATAGGCATACGGTCGGGAGCACTTTGCAATCCTTATACCATGATCTAGTTCTTTTTCTTACAAGGAAATAATCAATTTACGACTTGGTCGTGCTAATCTGAAACGTCGTCAAGTGCGCTTTGTTTTTCTTAAAAAAGGAATTTGCTATTACTAACTCATACGCTATGGTCATGTCCAATAGAGCATTCCCACTATCATTTTTAGTGTCATATCTGAAGCCCCCATAGGTCTCTGTATATTCGTCTGAATCCGATCCTATATGCCCATTAAAATCACCTCCTAGGATGATCTGCTCAGTATTAGAGATTTGTAGAAACACCTCATTCAGCGCCTTCCAGAATATACGTTTTTGTTATCTATCCAAACCAACTTGAGGTGCATAAGCACAATCTACATTAAAAACCACACTGCTAAAGACCATTTTTGCCACCATTATCGTAGCATTGACCCTTGGAATCCCCACCACTCGGTTTATAAGTTCCTTGACCACTAAGATACCTATCTCATTCTGCTTCCACATACTTCTGGAGTACCATATGTAAACACATAATTCACATCTTTTCATTTAGCATATAGCATCACATATCATTTACTTCACTTAACCACTATCATTCAAATACATGTCCATAATATATTTCAATCAGTCAAACACACGTATTAAATGTATATGCAGTGCTCGTGAAGTGTCTCATAAGAGTGGAGTGCTACAAAATAGATAATGCAATGGAATATAAAGAATCTTCTGTCCTCCTTGCTTTCTTGGACAAACAAGGTACCACGGTTCAACATTCTTGTCTTGGTATCAACAAAATGGTAAAGCTGAACGAAAACACCTCCACATCCTTGATTCTATCCTTGCTCTTCTTCTATTTGACTCTTGTGCTGAAAAACTCTGGGGAGAAGCTACTTTAACTACTATGTATACTATCAATCACACTCTACCTCCATCTTTGATAATCTTTCCCTTTATTAACAGCTTTTTGGTAAGCCTCTACAATCTTCTTAAACCTTTTGGGTGTGTTAGTTTTGTTATTCTACAACCTTATGAGTATAATAAACTAAATCCCCGTGCTCGTCTCTGTTGCTTTCTTGGGTATGGGATATAACAGAAAGGTTATCGTCGTTGGGATATGATCTCTAATAGAATTCATATTTCAAGACATGTTAACTTTTGAGAAGACACCTCATTTTCCTCCTTGCCTGCATTTCATTCATCTCATATCAATCCTTCTAAATTCTTTACTGACAACTCTGTAGTACTATTTCCAAGCTCTGAAATAGATTTATCTCATGCATCTGATCATCCTCTACCTTCTGATCCTGCACCTGTGGAGTCTGCTCTGCCTATAAAAACTGTATCAACTTCCACTATTCCGCTTTGATAATCCTCTTAAGTAAGAAAGACCCTTCTCATCTACAAGATTATCATTGTTTTTTGCTATTGTCAATTTGCATGAACCTAACTCTTATCGAGAAGCTAGCTCTAACCCTTATTGGCAACAAGCTATGAATGAAGAACTTCAGGCTCTTGAGAAAACTCATACTTGGGACTTAGTTGATCTTCCTTCAAATATAACTGCAATTGGATGTAAATGGGTTTGTAAAATCAAAACTTATTCAGATGAATCTAGTGAGGGGTATAAGGCTCGTCTAGTGGCTAAAGGCTATACTCAAGAGTATGAGATAGATTATAAAGAAACCTTTGCCCCAGTTGCCCGTATCACTTCTGTACATAGTCTTTTAGCTATTACTGCTGTCAAAGGATGGAAACTTCTTCAAATGGATATGAAAAATGCCTTTCTTAATAGGGACCTACAAGAGGAAGTTTTTATGTTACCTCCATCTGCTTACTCTCATTTTGCACCTAAGGTTTGTAAGCTACAAAAAGCCTTGTGTGGGCTAAAACAAGCACCATGGGCTTAGTTTGCAAAGTTCAATTATACCATTATCCAATTTGGCTTTCATTCTAGTCCTCACGATTTTGCTATGTTCATTCGTCACACTGATCAAGGAATTGTTATTCTTCTTCTTTATGTGGACGATATGGTCATTATTAGGGATGATACTGCTTGTATTACAGAGTTACAGGGATACCTTAGCCACCACTTAAAGATGAAGGACCTTAGTCCTCTTGGATATTTTTTAGGTCTTGAAGTTTCATTTACTTCTGATGGTTATTATCTCTCGCAAGCAAAATATGCATCCAATCTCATATCTCGAGCTGGCATCACTGACAGTAAAACTGTCTCCATTCCTTTACATCATAATGTCAAATTGACACCATCTGAAGGTACTCCGCTTGATGATCTTACTCTGCATTGGCAACTTGTCGATAGCTTGGTTTATCTCCCTATTACCAGACTTGATCTAGCATATATTGTGCATTTGGTTAGTCAGTTCATAGTTGCCTCTTGATCCTCTCATTTCTCTGTTGTCCTTTAGATTCTTCGATATGTCAAAGCCACACTATTTTATGGCCTTCATTTCTCTACACATTCTTCTCTTGATTTGTCTAACTACTCTGATGCTGATTGGGCTGGCGATCCCATTGATCGACGCTCCACTACTGGATATTGTTTTTTCTTGGGAGATTCTCTTATTTCGTGGCGAAGCAAGAAACAGACAATTTTTGCTCGTTCCAGCACAGAGTCCAAATATCGTGCTCTTGCTAATACCACTACAGAACTATTGTGGCTCTGTCAATTACCAGAAGACATGGGTGACACTTCATGACAATTGATGTGCAATTCAAATTGTAGATAATGATGCTTTCCATGAGCGTACCAAACATAGTGAAATTGATTGTCAATTTGTATGTCATCATGTTGCAGAAGGCACTATACATCTTGCATCTATCTCCTCTTCCCATCAAACAACTGATATTTTTACTAAGATACACTTACCTAGCAGACTTTAGGAGCTTGTTCCCAAACTCAAGTTGGCCTCTATTGTACCACCTTGATTTTGAGGGGGTGTTAATCTGATATCATCCTAAATTGTAGTGATATGATTTGATTGTATTTAGCTTAGATTTAGCCTAATTTGTTGCTAGATTTCTTTATTAGTACCTATAACTCGTGTATAAATACCTTAGTCATGTACACTTTACAAACATACCTTGATGTACAATACACATCTCTCTCTCTCTCTCTTGTTTACATTGTCAATTCTTCTCCTAACTTTTGTAACAAATTTGATGTCTATTCTAGTCAAATTTGATCATTTTTTTTGATTGTATGACCTGATATGGATAATTTTCGCTCGAACGTTGCAGTCCCTCTCTCCACATTGTGACTATTACCCACCAACAGAAGATAGCTTTGACTGCTTGAGTAAGCTAGTTAAGTTGTCTTTGTCTTGCTCCCCTCGAGTTCAACATAATCTACTTCAATTAAAGGGGAAGGACTATAAACGCAGTATTGTGGATGCCAGACGTATTCAGAAGCTAAGTGGAAGTGTTCTTGATCACATGGAGACTCTATTCCTTTGTCTACACACATGCATCTGTGAAGTTAACTGCGACATTTATGAGTAAGTAGTAGTAGCAAACGCAGATGCCAACCATCTTCCCTTGGCAAGCATGTAAAAGTCCTAAATGTCAATTAATCAACTTTTAATTAAAGATGAGATGATTTGGAATCTTATGAGTTAATTCCTTTGTATCCTTATCTAGGGATTGCCAACACATTAGAGTTTTTCTGGTTTTAAGATTTAGCAGCATTCGTACTTGGGCCAACAACACACTATGACCCCAGTATTAGACATCGTTGGAAGTTGGATACCTCAGGTTGGACTCTGCACATACTCGCATTCCAATTCATGGTTGAGGATTGGATTAGAATGTTTGAAGGATTCTGGGATATTATTTTTATCCTTGGTTTTAGGGGCATCAACATGATAAGATAAGACTTGACAAGTCGACGGTCAAGTTGAAGTTGTCAAGGGCTGTTCTCAATTGATTCGTCTAACAGACACCTACCGGCTGAACAACTCGTACAAAGTCTTACTAACTTGTATTAATTGATTGGTACGACCTATTAGAGGCTTCTTTCTTCGTCCAGAGGACTAGCTGAACTGCGTTACCGCGTAGTAATTTACACTTACATAAATTTGCCTCTCTCACCCATTTTCATAGTTATTTAGTATATTGGTAAAAATAACAGTCTGACTCTCCTCTTCAACCACTATTGTCTTGTTCTTAATGTTGACAGATAACTTCAAGTCATGAAAGAACACTAATGCAGCTGTCATGGCATCTTCCATTGGACTGTTTTGACACTGAAATTGTTTTTTTTTTTTTTGAGTAGTTAATAATTCTGCAAGTGCTAGGGTAGGTTTGTGCATAGAAAAGGACTTAAATCCAGGAATTGGTACGTGGGCTAATTCTATTTAACCCCCACAAACGACAAGTTGAGCCACCATAGCTTTTATATCACCTGGTTCTTATCACTTCGCGAGTCATCACTTTTATTAAATAGCAAGCCCTCCAAGTTCCACCAGCAAATTTTAAATCCAAAATGGCCCATGAGAATCTCTTGTTTCCTCTCTTTCTTAGTCCTTTCAGTATAAATTTTGTGTGGGGTCTCAATTATGATGATGGCACAACTGACGTCATAGTAAGAGACAAGGGAACGTCCATTTGCATGTGAGGTACTTTATATTGTAAAGAGAGTTGTAATGCGATTAAGAGAACGATTCAAAACACATTTCTATTGCTGGCCCAAGCTTAAGTGTTACCTGCTGTCTCTCATCTAAATCACTAACCCTTTTTTTTTTTACATTGAAAGTGACAAACGTGTTCACTAAAATGGACGGAGTGTGGCTGTAACTATTCAACTTTTAATTCAATGGTCACCTGCCCCACTAAAATTTGAGTTGTGATGGGATATGGGTTTGCCTTAATTATTTTTCATTTTAATAATGATAAATATATTTTAATTTTTCAGTTTTATAATATCACTTGTTGCTAATGACCCTGTTTGGCAATCAGCTGATTGCATTTAACTGATTGTTGATTTTATCAGCTGATTTGACTAACGAATTGTATTAGTTGTTTGTTAAAAGATGTTTGGTAAAATTAATTGTTTAGTATTAAATGTTTATGTGTAAAATGACTTATATGTAAAATTATCCAACCATCACAAATAATTGTACATCTATAATTTCTTTTGTGTGATTACATAATTTAACCATAAACTTACAAATATAATTCATTTTGCATAATTACATAATTCAACTATAAATTCACAACTTTCTAGATTTTTATTAATATTAAAATTTTAATTTTAATTGCGACCATTCTTTCTAATTTTCATGTATAAATCATAAAGAATAAACACACAAGCATATATAAATAATCCTTAAACTTAAACTTTTATATTACAA
>JANSVA010065596.1:0-12189 GCA_025504915.1 Erythroxylum reticulatum | reverse complement strand
AGCAATCTCTTTGCTCAACCATCTTTATTGATTTCACATACTTCTTATTTCAATAACCATGTATCATTTTTCCTATTTGAAATCAAAAATTCAGATCTGTTTTCAGTCTCTCAATAAGATTCATAATTTCTGAGTCTTCAATTTAGGCTTGGTTTATCCTTTTATGTGAAATTGAACTTCAATTTCATAGCAAATGACACTTGATTTGCCCAAAATTCAACTCCATATTCTATGCTTCTTTGTGCTCTCGTTTTGATAATCTCAATATCGAATTTCTTCTTAATGTATCTAATATAACACTTAGCCTTACTTGGAATTTCACATTTGTACAATCATAGTCTTTCAGTATTTATATCAATCTTCTTAGTCTCATATTCAATTCTCTCAATTTAATGATTGCCTCCAACTTTTATGATCTGTACTTGTATATATACATCCAAGACATTTCTATACATATACTGTGTCCAAACTTTCAAAACAATCATTTGTGTAGCAACTCTAGATCACGTATCAAATAGTAAACTCATAGGACTTTAGTTATCTCCATATATATGAAATCACTTCAATATGCTGCATTAGATTTTAGCCAAATCTCTTATACAATATCAGTGCATATTATAAAATCTCTCAATCCATATGATATAATTTATATCAGTACAATTCCTCAAAATTCTCTTTACTTTCATTACTTAACGCTTTACACGTTTTTCTTCATGTATTCAAACTATTCTTCTAAAATTTTCGAATACCTTTAATACATCATCAAATTTTTTCTTGGATCATTTTAATCTTCAATACAATAGTGTTGTTGGGACAATTGTTAACTCAAACAATTATTATCAAACTCCATGTGCCCTCTGATTAGTCCTCGTAATTCCTTAAATAACTTATTCCTTAATGAGGTAACCTTGTCTTACTTTATTTTTAATTTCCCAATTGACTTCCTTTCTCAAATGATTTTCTCCATTCTTTGAATTTCCTTATACCTCACCTTGACTTATTATTATGTTTGCCCATTCATACAAGTTTCTCCCCACCTTGCAATTTATTTGCAAACTTAGCTTCTTATGATTTTAATACATTCATCAAGTCAGATTTGTATCTCCTGAACATACTTACACATAATATAACGTGAACCCATATACTCCTCATATTAGCAATCCGTGTCTCCTTAAATTCAGGAATCCACTTACATGATCCTTTACATCAAACAAAATACATACTTTTTCAATAACATAATCTACCTCCTTTGCTTGAGTCTCTGTTAGAAATAGGAGTCCCATACTCACTTTCGAATCATTACATATTCATTTCTAATCAATTCTTTCCTTGATCATCCTTAACCTAAACTATCTATTCTTCTTAATCTAACTTAAAAAAGTTCCTCTTAGAAAGAGGCTTTCTTTCTACCATCATCTATACCGTTCATCTTTATCAACCACTTGCTATCATCATCACATTATCAACTATTCTTAATACCTCGGGAAGACCAATTTCTATCGTTCTCACAAATTCATAATGTTCTAATCACCAAAACTCAATGGAGTAATGAACATACTTACTGTCTCATATGCTTGGGTGGCATCATCAAATTCATCCCATTTTGTCCACACATTTATCTCCATCAATTCACAAATTCATATCTTACATGATTGATACTTTGATCTCCATTTATCTTAGACGATCTTCTTCTCTTGATCTTCGAATTTATTTCTCATTGTAACATCTTCAACAAATCTCTATTCCACTAACACATTCTTGTGGAGGATTATAACTCTTGTGATATTCATCAAACAACCACTTAGGTTCCGATTTCATCTTCTTAAGATCATAGCAATTTTTGTTTTCCTTACATTTTGCTAGATCATCATTCTCATATTACTATTTCTATCAGATCAAGTTCCTAACAATTTTTCAAGCGTGTACCTCATACATATGCATCTTGACTAAGGATCAGTTGTTGCTACAAGTTAAAACACGTCAAAACACATGTAACTTGTTACATATTACCAAAGATGCCCATGTAAGATCCTAATTCTGGGGCTCTGACACCATATCTGTTAGGTCCCATTTTCGAAACCCAACGCTTACTCAGATAACATAAATGTTGGGCATCGTTTCTGGAACCCAACTCTTGCGAAATCATATTCACTGAACTTATTCCAATGAGGTTTCTTTAACTATCATCGAATCCTCTTCTTGTTTTGATATCATAACTATGTTGGATCCCGATTCCGGAGCCCAACATTCCTTATCATAAGACGTATGCTTGTCCTTGTTACTATGGAAGGTTATTCCCATTTAACCATCATTTGTCATCCACAATTAATCTTCATTATCTAATACCGTAGTATCTGGCCCTATCTTCTAAATATTTCTTATACTGAAGCAAATATTCTATGCTCAACTTCCATCCAAAACTTGAGCATCTTAGAGGTTGGGTGAAATTTTATTCCTTTAGATCATTTGATAGCTCTATGCCTTTATTTTATTTAAGCATGAGGTTCATCTCATTTGGAGGTCAGATAACAAAGTTATAGCTGAAAGAATCAAACAGGGTTTTGACCTCAATCATATTGCACCTATCTTGGGACAAAAGACCTAACTTGCTCTAGGATTTTCAGATCAAGGTCATTCTAGGAGGGTTAGAAAGAGGACTTTAAGATCTGCAACTTTTATGAAGGCCTTAAAGATAGATTTTATCATCTGAAGGTTCAAAAATGGACCAAATGATAGCATCAAATGAATAATGTACAGAAGAAGAAGTTTAGGTCACATAGGCAGAAAGCAGATGAAGTAACAAACAGACAAAACAGAAAGCAGACGAAGCAGAAAATAGATGAACTAGAAAGCAGACGAAGCAAAAAAAAGATGAAACAGAAAGTAGACAAAGCAGAAAACAAACGAAGCAGAAAGCAGACGAAACGGAAAGCAGACAAAGCGAAAAGGGCAGACGAAGCAGAAAGCAGACAAAATAAGAAGGGCAGATGAAGCAAAAAATAGACGAAACAAAGTAGATGAATCGAAAAGCAGACAAAACAAAGGACAGAAGAAGCAAAGTCAACTTAAGACAATGCAACTCTTAAGATGAAGCGGAGTCAACTTAAGACGAACTAAGTCAACTTAAGACGATACAACTCCTAAGACGAAGCGAAATCAACTTAAGACGAAACAAAGTCAACTTAAGGCGATGCAACTCTTAAGACAAAGCATCTTTACAGACGATACAACTTTATAGACGATATGACGTCATCATAGAAGGTGTGACGTCATCACAGATGATACGTCTTTATAGACGATAAATCTCTATAGACGATGCATCTTTACAAACGATATATTCCTACAAATGTAAGAACGTCATCACAGATGATGTGACGTCTTTACAGACGATACATCTTTATACTCCTAAGTATTTCCCTTTCTAAGGACCATAACCTTCGATCTAGAGGTCCAAAAATTTCATACTACATACCATTAGAAAGTTAAAAGAAAGATATACAACTTTCTAGAAGACAACTTGGTCTTATTTAGCAAAGATCAATCCAGATTTGCCCCTTAAGTTATAACACAAATTTTACCCTATGGAAGGCTTGAAACTTTGCATTTCGCAAACTTGGAATGTCCTGAGCTTAACTATTCAGTTACCAAATTGACTTTATTAAACTCTTAAATCTCAACTTATTTGTCTCATCACATCCAACTATATTTGATGAATCATAATTCTTGTCTTGCCTTCCCATGAATCTCACTTAGGCATACATGGGTATATGTATATATATATATATCCTCAATTTATGCTAAAAACCATCTGTTCAAGCTGATAATCATCTCAATATCATCCATACACAATTCATATTTCCTTAACAACAAAAGAATGAGATTTTATAAATCTTTAATGGCATTTTAAGTCATATTACATCACCCTCTCAGAATCTCAAATTTACATACGGATCTTGAACAAACAAAATTGTTGCTTTCCTAAAATCAACTTAAAATACAAATTGAGCAAATTTGTAAAATTTCCCTTAGGCTCTTGAACACTTGATCTCTTAGCTACCACCTGAAGATGCAGTAAAAAGGGGGTGAGCTTGAAAGCTTGTGGGTAACAGTTTATAAAAAAAATAAGCAAAACTTTTGAGAACATTTTTACTTGTCATAGAAATTTTTCATTGAGTTTATAAACACATGTTTCTTAGGCTTTCAGCCAAAATCCACAAGTCACAAAGCATGAATGCATCAAACTTGCTAATATAACATGAGCATATAAGCACATCAGAATGGTTTGGGTGGATCCAAAAACAGAACGTACTACATAATTTCTATAAGGGTCTTGTGTAGCCGTGAACTTAGGGGAGTCTATGAAGGAGCTTCATACCACTAGTGGGTAGGCAGGAGAAGCCTTTAACTTGGTCAACGTGCACGTGACGGAACTTAGGGGACCATCATAAACCCACATAACACATATTCATGACTTGTAAACTTGTTGCCCAAAATGACACTTTTTCGAGAGCATGCTTTTCATATACTTGATATACATCTTGAAAACCATTCTTGAAAACTGATTTCCATAAACATGTATCTTTTCATAAATCATTTGCAAAGTCTTTTTATCAAACATCAACACAATTCATGTAGCAACATATAGCAGATTTCACAAATCATTTAAGAACAATGAATATTGCACTTATAATGCAATTAAAATCAATAAACTTCTTTGATTTAAAGAAAAACAGTAGTGACTTATTCAATCTCTTATAAACATATACCCACCTTGATTTCCTTGCTTATAGACTTGCTCAAAAATGCTTCTTCTCTTGTTCCTCTTGCCTCTCTTGATCCCTTGCTTCTTTTGTCTTTCTTGATTTCCTTAATTCTTCACCAAGTGAAGAGATCCTTGGCTCAAATGGAAGCTCTTCTCTTCTTCTACCTTTTTCCCTTCTTGAACAATCTCAAAATATCTCTTGAAGGCTTAGAAAATTGAAACCCTATCTTGTTTTCTCTTCTTTCTCTCTTTCATTTTTTTATGCTTCTCACTCTTCTCTCATCCATGCATCTAGCTTCTTTTAAAAAATGCCCAATTTACGTTTTCTCCTTCTCTTAAATGTAAGACCACATTTTGTTCTTGTCCTTCCAAAAATATCCCCCATCTCCTTTGATCTTCCTATTTGCCCCTTATTTCATTTTCCTCCTAACTCCTTTAATCTTCTTAAATACTATATTAACTCTAACTTAATTCAAATCTTTCCTTATATGCCTTATGTTCTTTATCCTTAAGTTTCTTGCCAAAATTATTCTTGAACATACTTATGACCTTAACACTTTAATTCAATCAACTCGTATCATATAATCTTTCTAACATCAATATAATAATTAACTCCACAAACTTTCATAAAGATCTTATAATTGATGTAAATCATACTTATTCATCAAGAAAAAAAATTTAGAGGCTAACAAACAAGGGGAATATGTCATGTCTTTTACTTTATCTCTTAAATAATAATATAAAAAGAATCATAATATGGTGTAGTAACCCCTTTTAAAAAATATGTAAGGGTTAAAAGATTGATTTTTAGTTATTTTATAACTTTTTGCATAGTAAATAAAGCATAAACAATCTTTAAGCTTGGAGTAAAATGAATTTATAATAGGCATGGCAGGCTGATTTCAACTTAGTTGTCTTATGATAATGAATACAAGTAGGTTTAATGCATTTTAATGAAGATACTCTAATGCTCAATGTAGGCCCCCAGATTTTTTTTTCTTTAGTTAAGCATAATTTAAATAGCTATGAGGTTTGGATAGGTAAATTTTTTGGAGTTATTTTTATATGTCTATGTTAGTAGGATTTATTACATAGGTTAATGGAATTAAAGTGCTAAAGTTATAAGGATATACAAGGGCATTTTTGGTAGGCCATTTAAGCAATTAAGTTACAAGGCATATAAAGAAGGGTAAAAGGAACTTTGCACACTCATTAAGGGTATTATAGGGAAAGGGAAAGGTTGCCTTGCTTTTTAAGAGGAAGAAAAACGAAAATAGAAGGAGAGAAAGAAGACAATACCGAAAATAAGAAAGAAAGAAAGAAGAGAGGTTTCGGTGAAAGAGAGAAAAGAAGAGAAGACAAGCTAGGGTTTCTTTTCTAAGCCTTCAAGAGAGATTTTGGGGTTATGCAAGAAGGGAAAAAGAAAGAGGAAGAGAAGAGTTTCCATTTGAGCTAAGAAACTCTTCATTTGATGAAGATTCAAGGAAATCAAGAGAGGCAAGAGGAACAAGGGGAGAGGTCTCTTTGAGCAAGTTTACGACAAGGAATTCAAGGTGGGTTACATGTTTATAATATATTTAATGAGCCATTAAAGTTTTTTTTAAATCAAGAAAATAAAATGTTTTCAATTGCTTCATAAATATTGCATTTATTGCTTTTGAATGATTTAAGAAATTGTCATATGTTTTGTGTGTGATTTTGATTGATGACTTGTAAAATGTGCATGGAAATTATTTTCGAAATATTTCATGCTTGTGAAAAACAAGTTCCGAAATGTGTCATTTTGGGCAATATGTTTACAAGATGTAAAATGCATGATTATGTGGGTTTGTGGTTATCCCCTAAGCTAAGTCAAGTTCACTTCGACTAAAGGCCTCTCCCGCCTACCTGTTAGTGGCATGGAGCTCCTCCATGGACTCCCATAAGTTCACAGCTACGCAAGACCATTAAATGGGATTGCAATAATACGCTCTATTCAAGGTTACATAGGACCATTATGTGGAAATATGTAATACGCTCTATTTTGGATCCACTTAAACCATTCTTATGTGCTTATGTGTTTATGATTTTGTGAACGAGATGATGAACGCATAAATTGTGTTGTTTGTGAATTGGATTATATGACAAGAATTTGACAAACATGTGCTTTATAAATTCAATATGAATTTTCTTAGACAAATGAATATTTTCAAGGTTTTGCTTATTTCTCCGTTATAAACTTGTTACCTACGAGCTTTCAAGCTCACCCCCATTCCTTCCCATCTTCAGGTGATGAGAAGGAGATCGAATGATCAAGAGTCAAGGCATCACGCTGGATTTGTTGTGTTTTATTTTGGACTAATTTATGTAAAACCAGGCTATAGTTGCATTTTGAGCAATTATTATTTAAGTATCTTGTGTATTTTAGGATTTTACGAAGTATTGTATTGTGGCTGGGAAAGCTCATCGAAGTTTTGTAAAAAGCTTATCTTATGATGTTAATGAAATATGAATTGTGTATGGATGATGTCGAGTTGAAATTAGGTATACTTGAAGTTCTCAATTTGAGCTGATAAATATTGAACATGAATTATCGTTATACATATAAGTGAGATATTACGGAAAAGAAAGATAGTATTTTTGTGAATGATGAGGATCAGTTGTAAGTGATGAGTCAAATGAGTAGGGATCACAGAGTTTTAATGAAATAATATTGGTAATTGAATGGTTTTGCTCATGACATTCTAAGGTTGTACAGTGTAAATTTTAAGTTTTTCATAAGGGAAAATTCGTGTTCTGACTTCAGGGAAAAATCTGTATTAATCTATGTTGAATTGGTCAAAGTTCTCTTCTTAGAAGTTGTATAATATCTGTCTAGCTTTCCAACGATATAAAGTATGAAATTTTTAGATATCGGAGTTAAGATATATGATCAATATAAGTTGGTGATGGGAGGAAGTCCCTGTAGGAATCCCTTCATCCGATTCAGCTTAGGCTGAATCCCTTCGTCTGATTCAGCTTAGGCTAAATCCATTCATTTGAATCCCATCGTCTAATTCAGCTTAGGCTGAATCCCTTTATTTAACCCATCCATCTGTTCCCTTTATCTGACCCATCCGTCTGTTCCTTTTAACTGATCCATTCAGACTAGATAACTTCGTCTGATCCATTCAGACTTGATAACTTCGTCTGATCCATCCAGACTTGATAACTTCATCTCTGATAACTTCATCTGATCCATTCAGACTTGATAATTTCATCTGATCCATTCAGACTTTATAACTTCGTCTAATCCATTCAGACTTGATCACTTATCTGCTTCATTTTAGACTAAATCACTCCGTCTGATTCATCTAAGACTGAATCATTTTGTCTGTTCCATTCATCTTATCTCAGAGACTTAGTCATTTTGTCTGATTTATCTTAGACTTAATCACTTCATCTGATCTCAAAGACTTAGTAATTTTGTCTAATTCATCTTAGACTTAATCACTTCGTCTTATCTCAGAGACTTAGTCATTTCATCTGATTCATCCTAGACTGAATCACTTCATCTAATTTATTTACACTTTTGAAAATTTGAGCTTTTGACCCTCTAGATGGAAAAATTTATCTTCAAGATCTCATGAGAGTTGTAGGTCTCAAGGTCCTCTTCGAAACCATCCTAAAATTAACTTAATCCGACATCTCTAGTGAATTTTATGTCAATTGTCCCAAGATAGGTATATTATGATTAAGGACATAATCATGTTTGATTCGTTTGGCCATAACTTTGTCATCCAACCCCTAAATAACCTGATTTTTGAAGCATTGGATTACTAACACATTTCTCCACATCTCCATAGAAATTTATAGCCTTTGGTGTTGATTTGATGAAGATATATGGAAAGAAAGTAAGGGTATCGGTTGGAAGGATATGAATAGGAGATTTTACTAAACATACTTCGGTATTTTGATGATATCTTGATCTGTAGAGCTCCGAATGAGACAATTCTTGTTTCAGTATAAACTAGAGACATAGGTTTACAAATATTCCAAAGAAATATAATTTTAATTCAATCTTTGCAAATTTCAATTTTTGGATGAAAGTTGAGTAGCAAAATACTACTTCAGTGTAAGAATAGTTCAGAATTGGGGCCCAACACTCATGGTATCAGGGAATGAAGATGAACCGATGTTGGCCAGGGAGATCCCATGGAAATAACCTTATAAGATAATTATGCTCACGTCTTATGATACATCTGGATAGTTCGGCTCCAGAAACGAGGTCCAACACTCAAGTTAGTGAAGCTGAGGGTTGTTACATATGGAAGAAAATTAACAATTTTACTTAATAATGGTGGTTATAAGAAATTACCTGAGGACATCTCCCTCTTATATTCAATCATTATTTAAAATGTAGTTTGGACTATAATTAACCTTACTAAGTTAAACCCAACCTCTGATAAGTAGCTTGGCTAGTATTTGATTAGGACTCTAACTTCTCAAATAATTGAATCCTTCTCTAATTGGTCTTGCCCTTCTTTGGTGATTGATCTCTTGTATAGATTTAAAGCACTCCGAACTTTAAAAGATTGGTGGCCCTATTAGATCAACTTAAATTGATATGTAAATTTACTAGAGGCTTATCATTTGTCCCCAAATTTCTTATCAAAACTTGGGTTCTCAATAATGAAACTTTTAATACTTAAGTTCTATAGGGATCTTACCTTAATCGAGGTATCCTTCAAACAACTCCAAAATCATATGTTAATTGCTTAATAATGAGCACTACAAGTATACGAAGAGGAGGAAAAGGATAATATGATAATGGTTCTTTTTGTGTAGAGACAAACACAAAGGTGAAAGAACAAACAATCAAAGTCAATTCTTTTAAGCAAGTTTGCTTCTGTCATATTGATAACTATATTCGATAACTATATAATTTCTTTTCACATGCAAACCTGTACATGAAACTTTGAAGATATGACAAATTGATAATCATCGTTAATAAACTCACCTCAGGCTTTTCTTTGGCAAGCTTCTCAAATAAATTGGTAAACTATCTTCAATATCATATCACTAACTTTCAATTAACAAGCTTATTAAATTTAGGCTAAAGATATGCTAAGAATCATCCCTTAGAAGCTTTATCCATCTATGAATTTCCTTTAATAAGCCTAATTGAGGCAAACTAAAGATTTTCCAAGAATCTTCGCTCGAAATATTTCCTAGAAATATTCTTAAAGAATATTCCCTATAAAATATATATATCATTAAGATGTTCTTATTGCTTATAAGAAAGTGAAGCATCTTTTAATCATAAATATTAATTTAGACTAATGTCTACCATATATTCCTCTATATAAGGGATAATATTTTCATGACTTAATCTTTTCATCTTTAGATAGTGATAGATAAAGAAGACAATCTTATCTTTGAAAACCTACTTCTCTTCTTAAAAAGATCTCCAAATTAAAGTAATTAATAGACCTTTCCTTCTCCTAAAAATAGGTTCATGTATATCTTTGATCTTTCTAAGTTCTGGAGGATAAAAGGGATGATAAGACTAGTTTAGGAAGAGAAATAAGTATTTCCAATAGTTTTACCTCAAATATCTAAACTGATGTAGGGCTAGTAGCCACCAATCATAAAAACCGCCATAATCTATGTTCATCAAGCATATAGAAATCCTCCCCACATCGCTGTAGCAATCAAGTCTCTTTTCTGAATGTCATATAACCCTGGTTCAATCAGGCTTGGAAAAAGGCTTTGAATCTAAAACCTTGGTTCAGTCATGCTTTGGGACCCCAATAATAATTTCAAATCACACTTACACCTAAATAAGTTATACAAAGCTAATTAGAGAAGAATAGGAGAAGTTACACATTCTTGAGATGATCTTACTTAGCTTTCCTAATGATGACAAGTGAGTATGTCACCCAAGTCTTGGACATATGGGGTTTTATTACATTTCTCTTAATTGTGATCTTCAGCTAACTATCCATCATACTATTAAGAAGATACTAAATGTAACAAACCTAATTCTGAAGGGGGCTATGCTTATAGAATGGGAAGTTCATCTTCTTTCAAAATTCGATAGGCATATAGCCTTCAGAATTATGTCGAGAGGTTTGATTAGAGTTTTCTACAATGGGATAGGGACAATGTATCCCTAAAATTTGTATCATAAAACTCCTATCCCATTAACTTATAGATCCTAATATCCCTCTTTCATTTTAAGAGTAACTCTTAATAAAAGAAAGCTTGAACAAGTCAGGAGTGTCTTATAGAAAAGAACATTCGTATAAGTTTTGTTCATTTATCTTTTGTCATTTAATATTTTAAGATACCTTACTAACATCCCTCTTGTATTTTGTTAGTCATAAATGTTGCAAAAATTCTAGTCAATGCTAAGATAGAAAAGGTTATAAGCATCATAATGTCATAATCTAGAGAGAGAAAGAAACAAAGGCTAATGCATAGAAATGAGGTCACCATCATCAAGCCAAACATCTTTGCTTTACCCACCCCTGTCTCCCTACCCTCTTAGCCTCTGCCTCTATGCTCTTCTCACAAGTGGAGGACATGGTCTTCTCCATTTTTAAAGTAAACCTATAAGGAAAAGAATAGTGTTTCTTCCCCAAATTAACCTAAAGAATATGAATATTCTTTAATTAGAAATGGGCCTAAGTTAGCCAGTAAGATAATTCTCTCAAAGGATAACAAAGTATAGAGGACATACCTATCAACCAAATTCATGAGATTACTTAAAGGCATTTAGCCAAGATAATATTATCTAGCCTTTTTTTTGTCTCTTTTATCAAGTATGACTTTTTGTAAAATAATTTAGAAAACCTAAAAACCAAAATAATTTAAATGACTTAACTCACTTCTATCACAAGAGATAAAGTGTCTTCTAGGATTTCTCTTTGTCTATAATACTTATTGATCCATAAAAATAGAAAATATATTGGCCCAACACAGTCACC
Organism: Erythroxylum reticulatum; assembly: GCA_025504915.1. Lineage (NCBI taxonomy): Eukaryota > Viridiplantae > Streptophyta > Magnoliopsida > Malpighiales > Erythroxylaceae > Erythroxylum > Erythroxylum reticulatum. The sequence continues at coordinate 477 of JANSVA010065596.1, read as the reverse complement.
AAAATTGCCTCTATCTATCAATTAACATTGTTCCTTTTTTTCTTACTCCAAACTAGTTGCAATGTGGTTTTAGTTGAGCTCACATCAAATAATGAATTAAAAAAAGAATGAAATGAGGGAAAAATTGGAGCCAATTTATTTCTCTCAAGATACTATATGTTAGTGACGAATAAAAAGAGCCACAAGAAAAGTTTTGAGATCTGTACCGTATCGGCTAGTACTGGCCGGATAACGGTGCAGCGAAACCTAACCTTGGTACTAGCCAAAAATACCCACCAGTACTAGGATTTTCTGTTAGGAACCAGGCGGTACCCAACATATCGGAAAATACCAGCCAGATTTGGAAAATTGGAAAGTGTGAGGACCTTTTTACAAATTTGAAAAATTTTTAACCCTAAAAACCTAACCCACCCCCCGACCCCGACTGCTGCCTCCCAAGTCTCACCCTCTCTCATAGTCTCTCTCGCTCTCACCTCT
>JANSVA010065576.1:0-12191 GCA_025504915.1 Erythroxylum reticulatum | reverse complement strand
ACTTAGACACTTGTCCAATTTCTAAAGCTTTAACTAGTGTCTCATTTAACTAGTTCAATCTTCTCCAAATTTTACTCCAATTGTCCCTAAATTTTTAATATCATTTTCTCAAAATTTATAAAGTCATCTCCAAAATTTTTCAATATTATTTGACTCTTATTTCTACTACCATCTATCAATTAACTCGCCACATGGCATTTTTCCTAATCCAATAATACCCATAATTTAAGAAATTCTCCTAAAATTCACCAAAAAATCTAAATCACTAAATACACTCTCTCCAAATTAGTTTTCAACATATAAAAACCACATTTCTCAATAATATCACATCGCAATTCAATTATACCCGAAAATTGCCAACGAATTCATGTACAGTCATTTTTATGTGTGCAAAAATTCAAATTCATGTGCGTGTATGCTAACAATATGCATATGTATAAGATGCATTTTTCTAAATCTCTCATTGATCTTTCATGTACCATATTTTAGGGTTCTAACCCTCAATCTAAGAACGGGATGTTACATTTTCTATAAGAAGGATGGAAATGATGATCTTGTTGCTTACACAGATAGTAATTATGCTGGAGATGTGGAAGACAGAAAGAGCACTTTAGGATATATGTTTTTGTTTAGCTCAGGAGCTATATCGTGATCATCAAAGAAGCAGCCAGTGGTCAGTCTATCGACTACAAAGGCAGAGTTCATTACTGCCGCTTTATGCGCATTTCAGGCAGTTTGGTTAAAAAGGGTATTGAAGAAAATGGACTCAAATCAAGACAAGACTAATGTTATTTATTGTGATAGCAATTGTGCAATCAAACTCTCCAAAAATCCAGTCATGCATGATCGTAGCAAGCACATAGATGTGCATTTTCATTTTCTTCGAGAGCTAGCAAAAGCTGGTACTATAGAACTGTTGCATTGTGCTACACAAGAGCAAGTCGCTGATGTGATGACTAAACCACTCAAGCTGGATTTGTTTCTAAAGTTGAGAGAGCTACTGAGTGTCTGTTCTTTGTCTAATATAAACTGAATTCTTCCAGTATTTAGTTTAACGGACGAATTGTTAGTTGCAGTCGTCAATAAATCCCTATTCTATAAGGCTATCACATTTTGTTTGTTTTGATTCAGTTCTGATTTGTTTCCTAAACTCTAGCAAGTGAGTTTGGTATTTTGTTATAAAAGGTTGTATATATATATGGACAAGTTTGTTCAATAAAATTATTTAATTCCTCTGTTCTCTTATATACGTAGTTAACATGAGGAACGGGTAGAGGTTGGAGTAATTTGAGGGAAGTCATGGTTTCATATTTATTTTTTTCACAGACATCGCATTTTCACACAAATTCATGTATATCTTCTTGTAACCTTTGCCAGAAGAAAAACATGTTAATCCTCTTGTAAGTACCAAGCCACCCCGAATTACCCTCATATGTCTTGGAATGAGAGAGTTCAATGATTTTCTGGCGCAGTGGAATTGAATTGCCCACTACCAGTCGCCCTTTCCACTGTAAAATGTCATCCTTCCATGATTATGTGATACCTTTGTATTCTCTTTGTTAGATCTGTTATAGAAATTTCTAAATGAATGTGTCATGTCGCTAACTCTTTTTTATTTCAGACAATAATTCAGTTTGAATATGTGAAATGGACATCGCAAAAAGCTCCATAACTACTAACTGGTGATAAGGAGTCTGCAGCCTAGTTATCCACTCCCTTCTTATATTTGATATAAAAAAATCGAACCCCAAAAGCTTAGGAAGCCATGTCTTTTAAAAAGGAGTAATGATTCACTGGTCCATCAAATAACGAAGACTGAGATGATCTAGATTAAAAAATGTCATCCAATGAGGTAATGGGCCAAGCTTCATTACATCACTATTGCCAAGAGTTTGTTTTCATAAATCGATAAGTGTTTATACTATTGGGGAGTTTTTTACTCATAAAAACAATCAGATGATTTTCTTGCATCAACACTGCGTCGATCCCCTCCCCACTCGCATCAGCCTCGATTACAAATTCTAGCTTAAAATTTGGAAGGGTCAACACTGGTATTGTTGTCAAGGCCTGCTTCATGGTAAAAAAAGCTACCGCTACGTAATTAAGGAATCCTTCTTATTAGTGTCTCACTCAATTAGTTGTAGTCTTTGATGAATCGTCTGTAATATCTGCAAAGTCCCAAGATTCCTCGCAGTTATCAGATGTTCTACAGTTGTGGCCAATTTGACACCGCACTCACCTTCTGCGGATCTATTGAAACTCCTTGGCCACTAATCATGTGTCCCAAGTAATCTACTCGATCAACACCAAAGGAGCACTTGGAGAGTTTGACATAAAGTTATTGTTCGGCTAAAATCTCGAACATCAACTGCCGATGTTCCAATCAAGTAACTAAGCCTCGCCATTTTAAGCATCAAGTTAAAAGCAAGCCCTTTCCGACAAGTGAATCATCTTTTGTAAAGTACGATCTGTACATAACCCAAGTATCCAACCAAATGCAAAGGGTAGGCGCAAGAGTTAGCACTTCCACTCCCACAGAAACTATGCTAATTTAGGGCATGCAATCCTCAAATAAGTCTAAATGTCAATCTTTCTTTGTTTTTGTTTTTTTTTTTTTTTTGATAAGTCTAAATGGTCTTTCTTGTCCCAACTATAAAAACAGTAGCACCTGAAGTCATCTACACCCAAAATCCTCACTCGCACCGGATCAGCCTAACCGCTCTATTCTCAAAGTTCGAACTTGAGACCTCTAGATAAAAAATAAGTGTGTTAAACCACTCACAACAACTAATTTGGTTTTGTTAATCTTTAAGTTAATGACAAGAAAATCGCGACGCTGCCTTAACAAGAAAAGTGAACAACAGGCATGACGACCATCAACCGATGCCCTCACTTATGATAAACTTTTCTCTGATACAACGGATCTTGCAATGAGAATTTGGAAGATGGGTCCAAATCTTGTTCGATTAAACACCGTAGCCGATTTCACCCATTGATCAAACCACAAATCAAAAGTTTAATTTGTCCAACGTAATAGTACCCACAACTGAGTAGAAGCCAGACGAAACATCCAAACTACAAAATGGAAAGCGCACTCATGCTAAGGGTTCTAAACATTTATGAAGTTCGCTGAAAAGAAAAGTAAATAAAAAGGTGTTCAACACCAAATAGATCCAAAAACCACCTGCGACGGCCACATATCTATCGTTTCTTGGAGACACCAACAGTCTTTCCTCTACGACCAGTGGTCTTCGTGTGTTGCCCACGTACGCGAAGACCCCAGTAGTGACGGAGACCACGGTGATTCCTGCAATAACATGCCAATTGACAAGGTGAGATGTCACAGAACTAGGCAGCCTCCATACAACATTATGCAATACCATGCCAACTGACAAGGAAAGATGACATAGAATTTAGGCAGAGTCTACAATATGATGACCAAAATGAAAGATGGAATAAAAACCTGATCTTCTTCAGGCGAAAGATGACATAGAATTCAGGCAGAGTCTACAATATGATGACCAAAATGAAAGATGGAATAAAAACCTGATCTTCTTCAGGCGCTCAAGGTCATCTCTCAGTTTCATATCCAAAGCATTAGACACAACTTGAGAGTATTTTCCATCCTTGTAATCCTTCTGCCTGTTGAGGAACCAGTCCGGAATCTTGAACTGGCGAGGATTAGCAACAATCACCATAAGTTTGTCAAGCTCTTCAGCTGATAGCTCACCAGCTCTACAAGATAAACACCAATCAAAACTGATTGAAAGCCTCAAATCGATTCAAAACTATAAAATGCAACAAAATCGAAATGTGAGGAAGTCTACAACAGACGGCTCAATAATTCACTTAGAACGCATCCAAATGACAAAAAGTTAACAGCATCAACAGCAATTCACCAAAAGCCTAATTCCTTACGTATAAATGAAAAAGCTGATTAATAAAACCATAACGCTGCTAGAGATCTATCAAAACCAAAAACGTCCAATCTAAACCTACACTACAGATCTACTTGCAGCAGACCCAATCAATGACTATAAAAAAACATAAACTCCAAACTGAAGTTTAAGAAAAGGAACAAAACAAACAATTCAATGGAGAAACAAAAACCTCTTATTCATGTCAACATCTGCTTTTTTGCAGACGATATTGGCGAAACGTCTGCCGATACCCTTGATGGAGGTAAGAGCAAACATAATCTTCTGTTTTCCATCGACGTTCGTATTTAGAACACGAAGAATGTGTTGGAAATCTTCATTAGCTACCAGCGACTGCCGCCAGACGAACAAGGAGAAAACTTCATTAGTTATCCTTAAGGCATGTAGCTATAAGCAGGCACAGAAGTGAATGAACTCACCATGGTTTTAAGACGGACAACAGCGGCAGCTAGGGCTTGAGCTTGAACATACAAAACCCTAGACAAAGTTAGAAGTGAGGAGAGACGAAAGTTTATGTTTATATAGGTATGGCCAGAATACTTACTTATTCGATTGGGCCGGACTGGGCTGCGTAGCCTCTGTATTATTTTATCTATTTATCAAAAATGTAGACGACATTTATTAGAGCATGCTTTTTTTTTAAATGTTATCTAATTCGCTCAACCCATATTATTGATATCAAAAGATAAAAGGTTATACAGAAAAGGAGGAGGGCATACCCCCATTCAAAATCAGTCATAGAATTAGTTGTCCGAGCTATCGTATTAGTAACCGGATTCACTGGCTTTTTAATAAAAGCAGAAGAAATAAACTAATACTCGTTAAGTAGAACTTTACAATCCTAAAAAATTATTGAAAAATAAGAAGAAAATGTATGTGTAGATGTCAAAAATTAAGTATTATCTAACAATCGGTTTCCACATATATTGGGAAAAAAGACAATCGGTTTCCACATATTTAGTATTTCCAGCACAATTTTGTTCTTGAGAGTTACCAATTATCATGCCTATTCCATAAAGACCATTTGTCAACAGCACAACGTCAACATTGCATTTAAAATGATTCAGCTTTGGAGCTACCCAACCGGATTGAGGGTGTTGGATTTGTCTTGTTGATAGGTTGTTCTCTGTCTGCGCTGCTTTCCATTTAAGCGGAGTTTTTCTTGCTCGACTGATAATTAAAGATTTATGATGGAGCTTCTGTTGCCACACAGCTTCGTTACGACGAGTCCATAAACTCTAAATAATCATGAAAACCTCTTCCTTCTGTGTATTTGTGAAAGAAGCAATAACCACAACAAGCCATTCAAGCAAGGATGTAATAGAAGTCCAGTTCATAGAAGATAACAGCCAAATGGATTGAGCAAACTCACAGTAATAAAAGACATGTTGTGCAGTTTCTGTCGATGTACCATAGAGAGGGCAAGTGTCATCTAAATCAATATGTCTCCTTCGTAAGTTTGCTCTATATGGAAGAGTATTCTTTAAAATACGCCAAAGAAGGATTTTCACTTTACCCGGAACCTGAACCTGCCAAAGTTTTTCCCATGGAAAATCAGTCACAATGAACTCTACGTTAGCACTCTCTGTACAAAGCCTATAACCTTCTTTTACTTGATATTCTCCTTTTCTAGTTATGGTCCATATCCAATCATCATTGACATTCGAAAAACCTAAAGGAATCTATAAAATGAGTTCTGCATCTTGTGGAATGAGAGAATTCCAAATCAAAGATTCATTCCATTAATGATTGACCATGAGATCAGCTACTTTATTTAGGTTTAAACTCTCCATGAACTCTATCTGAGTATGTGGATCCGTATCATTTATTAACTAGGGATCCCGCTACATATTAATGGTTTGCCCATCGCCAACACGTCTTCGACATCCCTGAATTAAGATAGATCTTGCTTCATATATACTTCTCCATGTTTGGCTTGGATTGTTGCCTATGTCTGCTGTAAGGAAGTCAATATTGGGGAAGTATCTGGATTTCATAATCTTTGCAACAACAGAATTAGGATATTTAATCAAAAGCTACCCTTGCTTTGCTAATAAAGTAAGATTAAAATGTCTCAAGTCACAATATCTTAAACTCCCATGAATTTTTGGAATTGCCATACGCTTCCACCAAAGCCATCTTATTCCATTATTCTCTATTCCTCCATTATGCCAAAAGAAACTATTCATTAAATTTTCCAAATCCTTATAAGTATCTATGGGTAGCAAGAAAAGGGACATGATGTAGTTCGACATAGCTTGGGCCAAAATTCTCAATAATACATCTTTACCCACTTTTGATAATAATTTAGTTTTCCAACCATGCAATCTCTTTGTTAATTTCTCCACCACATAAAGAAACACGTGTCTTGTACCTCGACCGACAACAGAAGGCATCCCTAAGTAGTTACTATGACTAGCGATCTCCTTAACCCCCAAGATTTTGTATACAGAATTCCTCTTTGCATTCTCTGTATTATGAGTAAAAGAAACTCCTGATTTAGAGAGGTTAATTTGTTTCCCCGATGCTACCTCATATAGTCTTAAACAATTCTTCAATTGTAAAGCCTCCTCTTGTGTAACTCGAGTAAAGAAAATAGCATCATCCGTGAAAAATAGATGAGATACTAGAATGGCACCCCTTGCAACCAAAGCCCCATAAATACGACTTTGTGCCTAAAATTTAGATAGAATAGCAAATAAACCTTTCGCACAAAGGATAAATAACATGGAGATAGTGCATCTCCTTGTCTTAAGCCCCTACTAGGAATTAAAGGACCATGCTCTTCATTACCACGAACAAAATAATATGAGATCGAAGTAACCACCATCATAATCTTGCTAAACCCATGTGACGTGAGCAGGAGCAAGGATCACCATAGAGATGACATGCGTGATGGGGGCGAGTTTGTCATTCCAATTGGACCTATGTCCAAAGCAAGGACCGAGAGACTTAAGAAGGCTTAGGCTAATTTGTGGAGAAAATGGAGTGCACCAAGCCTATTGGAAGAGAGCTATCTGAATCACAACTCAAATTGATTCATTTATCTCAAATCTTTGGATTGGACTCACTTAGGACTTGAAGACGATTGTATTAGACTGCATATCATAACTGAAACACAAGAGGAGAGGCGTGTCTATGATCAGACTTGGAAGCGCGTTAGGCTAGGCTTAGACGTGTTTTTTATTATTCTATTTTGGACTTGTTTTAAGTTATAATTATATTTTGAGATTCTATGTATTTTAAGTCGAAGTCTTTTAGCATTAAGCCTAGGTATAAATACTTATGTTTAGGATTTTTGGAACACAACTTTGATCATATTATTTTCTGTGAGCAATTGGCTATATTGAGAGGAGAAAACCCTCTTGTTCTTTTCAACTTAGGAACTAAATTTCACTTATCAATTGAATTAGATTGTGGCGTGATTTTGATCCTACCAACTTTCTTGGTTTGTGCTTTACCCGTTATCTAGGTTGCTCGAGACAAGTTCTTCATGAGGTCCAGTAAGTAAATTTGAAACCCTGCATATCAGATTTAGTTTTCGTTAATTCGAATCTATCCTCTTCATCCTTCTTTGAATCCAAACTTTTACATCTTTTAATTCCATGGAGTGCGTTATTTGGTATCAGAGCCTTGGTGTGGAGGAGAATTCTTATTCAACTCCATCAGAATTCAAGAAACTGCCACCCATCACCATCTAATTATCGTCGGTTCATCAATTCAGGTGTATATTAACTTTTGACCTGGGGATTCAATCTTTCTTTTTGTTCTTTTTTTTTAGTTAGGGCTTTCAATTACTCTTCTCGGTTCTTTTATGAAACTTTCGGTCTATATTAAAAAAACAATTCGAAAAAATCCAGAAAAAATTCATAAAAAGTTTGAAAAAAAGTTCCAAAAAAAGTCCCAAAAAAGTTCTTAAAAAATTGAAAAAAAGTTTTGAAAAAAAAAGTATGAAAAAACGTCTGAAAAATAAAAAAATTCTCTTTTTGTTTTTTCGTCATACTTGTACTTGCTAGTTGGTTCAAAATGTACACACCCATTTGATTCTTTTGATCGATTGAGAATTCATTTCGAGTGGTGAATCAAATTTTAGAGGGGATAGAGTGGTAAAAGGTAAGAGTGTGTAAGTTTATTTGAGGGAGTCATTGCCGTGACTTAAACACGAGGAGAGTGACATTATTTGAGTGAAACATATGAGGGAGTGTATGAAATTGTTTATTACTAACCTTATTTTGCAAGTATATCATTTTTTCTATACAATGCGAAGGCGAGACAGCACATTGAGCATAGAAACAGAGTTTATGCTAAGCAAGCTAACAAGGGGCGAAAGTTGGTGACTTTTAAACCTGGTGATTGGGTTTGGGTGCATCTGGGCAAGGAGAGGTTTCCTACCTAGCAGAAATCCAAGTTAGATCCTAGGAGTGATGGTCCATTCTAGGTGTTGGAGAAGATAAATGACAATGCCTACAAGATTGACCTGCCAAGTGAGTATTCTGTTTCAGCAACTTTTAATATTACTGATCTTTCTCCTTTTGATATAGATTCAGACTCGAGGACAAATCTTCTTGAGGAGGGAGGGACTTATGTGAGCAGAAGCAAGGATCACCATAAAGATGGCATGCATGATGGGGGGAGTTTGTCATTCTAGTTGGATCTCTGTCCAAAGCTAGGACCGAGAGACTCAAGGAGGCTTGGGCCAATTTGTGGAGAGAATGGAATACGCCAAGCCTAGTGGAGGAGAGCTATCTAAATCACAGTCCAAATTGATTCATTTATCTCAAATCTTTGGATTGGACTCAGTTGGGACTTGAAGATCATTTTATTGGGCCATATATCATCACTGAAGCCTAAGAGGAGAGGTGCGTCTATGATCAGACTTGGAAATGTGTTAGGCCAGGCTTAGACATGTTTTTTATTATTCTATTTTGGACTTGTTTTAAGTTATAATTATAATTTGGGCTTCCATGTATTTTAAGCACAAGTCTTTTAGCATCAACCTAGGTATAAATACTTATGTTTTAGAATTTTTGGAACACAACTTTGATCGTATTATTTTTTGTGAACTGTTGGCCATATTGAGAGGAGAAATCCCTCTTGTTCTTTTCAACTTAGGAATTAAACTTCACTTATCAATTGAATCAGATTGTGGCATGATCTTTATCCTACCAACTTTCTTGGTTTGTGCTTTACCTATTATCTAGGTTGCTCGAGACAAGTTCTTCGTGAGGTCTAGTAGGTAAATTTGAAACTTTGCATATCAAATTTAGTTTTCGTTAATTCGAATCTATCCTCTTCTTCCTTCTTTGAATTCGAACTTTTACATTTTTCAATTCCATGGAGCGCGTTACCATGCCTCATCAAAACCCATTTTCAACATAATCTATCTCAAATATTCCCATTCAATTCTATCATAAGCGTTGCTCATACCAGTTTTAAGAGTAAGAAGACCCAATCGACCTGAGTTTTCCTTTTGAGGGAATGAAACAATTCATAAGCCACTATAATATTATCGGTGATTAAACGATTAGGTATAAAAGCACTTTATGTATCAGAAATGATCTGAGGTACAACCTATTTTAATCTATTGGCTAGTGCTTTACAGACAATTCTATCAGTGAAGTTACTCAAAGAGATGGGGCGTAAGTCAACTACTATTTCTGGTGTCGTCTCTTTTGGGATAAGGATAACATTACTCGAACTCGTGCTAGGCATCAAAGCATCTCCATTTAAACTTTTTAGGCATTCTTATGCAACATCCATACCCACTATGTCCCAATATGTCTAAAAGAATCCCGGGTTAAATCCATATGGTCCCAGGGACTTATCTGGGTGCATCGTTAATAAAGCTTGACGAACTTCCTCCACTGTATACAAAGCCAATAATAATTCATTATGTAGGACAGTTACCTTACAATCCACGTGATGCAAAATTGGGCTTATATCTCCATTTGAAGTTGCGAATAACTTTGATAATAATCCACAATCATGGTTGGCAATCCTAAGTCCCAGTCAATCCACTCTCCATTACTATTCTTGAGTTTAAAGATGAAGTTCTTTCTGTGCTTATGAGAAGCCATCACATGGAAGAATTTCGAATTGGAATCACCCTATGCTAACTAATGCTTCTTTGCCCACTGTTTCTGGTACAATTCATTTTGTAACAATAATTCACTATATTGATGTTTTGTATCCTGCAGTAACTCCATATTTAGCATCGATTGTCATCGTAAAAAAGCCATTATATGTTTAACTACTCGAAGTCGATTATGGAATTCTTGATGATGAGACTGCGCCCACGTTTGTAAGAATTGAGAATAAGAAGCTAAACATTCCTGAAGGGAAGTAAAAGTACCTTCTATCCATCCCCTATTTACCATCTATTTACAGTTCACCTCCCGAGTCCACGCATTTTTGAAACGAAACCTTTTCTAGACATATTTCTTCAATCGAACGCCCAATGATAGAAATAGCAGGAGGTGATCAAAGGACTCTGTTTGTAGAACAAAAACTTTGGCCATCAAAAAAGTCAAAGATCATGAAGCAGTCCCCACCGCACGGTCCAATCTTTCCCTCACAATGACAGAATCTTCTCTCTGATTCTCCCAAGTAAAAGGCGAACCCTCAAAACCCAAATCATGCAATTGGCAATCACATAGAGCTTGTTGAAATCCCTCCATTAAAGCTCTAGGGTATGGGTGATTACCTTGTTTTTCTGATAGAAACATGATATCGTTGAAGTCGCCTATGACACATCAAAGTAGATTTAAACGAGATTGGGGAGATCGAAGTAAGTCCCATCCTTGTCTCATATTAATTCGTTTAGGGAAACCATAAAATCCTGTTAAACACCATCGTTTTATTCCCTTAATACAGACCTCTACATCAATGTGGTATCGTGAATAGCTTATCAAATGGGTCATCTTCTTTTCTTTCCACAGTAGTACCATACCTCCACTTATACTGATTGGATCGACAACAAAAATACCCGCAAAGCCCAAAGTTGTTTTAATTTGCAAAAGTTTTTCTCTGTTAATTTTAGTTTCCATAAGGAAAATAAAATTAGGTTTCTTTTTGGACACAAGGTCCTTTAAGGACCGAACTGTGTGTGGGTTCCCAAGCCCCCGACAGTTCCAACTTAGTGTACTCATGGCTCGCGGTGGGTCTGGAAACCAGAGGCCACCATATTCAAGTTTTTTTACTCAATTTGAAGACTACTCGAGATCACCTCCTCATCCATAAGCTCATTTTCAGACTCCAATTCTTCTTGTAAACGTCTTCGTTTAGGATCAACTATTATGATTGTATCCGTTATCGTGTGTAATGAGGATGCTGCATTCACGGGATTTGCTATTTTCAAAATATTTGATTTCTAATATTGCTCGCAGTTAATCTTCGATCCACTACTTATCATATCATCTACATGTATATTTGAAAGTTGAATCCCTTAAAACTCAGCTTCATTAGTGGTGTTTCCTAACTCAGTTGGAATCATCTAATTCTATTTAAACTTCGTCAGAATATTCGAAGATCCGTCATCCATTTTCGGTGTAATATCTTTCTCCGATCACAGCCATTTAGCTCCAACTTGGATTATTTCCTAGAATCAGCTTTTAACCATAATCCATAGGCAAACTTTTATTTGGGAATTTTTAGATGTTCGTAGAGGAGATGACAAAAGCGATCTGTGTGGCCAACTATACCGCAGAAGTAGCAAAATGTATTCAATCGTTCCTACTTAAAATCCAAACATGCATTCTCCCCTTGTGGTCTCTTCACAAACAATTTTCTTTTCAATGACTTTTGAATATCAATGGCCACTCTAATACGCATAAAATCACGCCATATACATAAGTAGTTACGTGGGTTTGATTCAATAAATTCTCCAATGTAGTTTCCGGCATCGTCGACAACTCTCTCAGACATAAAACCATTAGGAACATTATGGATTTGAACTCATAATTGCAGTTTTACTAACTCTACTTGAGGAGGATTCTCATGAGGTTGTAACTTATGCAATAGAAGCGGGACCTGTTGATAATTTCAGGAACCATCCTTGAGTACTCTCTCCACATCAAGGTGATGGAAAAATTGAAACATAAAGACGTTGCAAAGTTCTTTTATCATAAGGCCTTTGACAGGACGCCAGACACTCACCATAACCTGCTTGAAAATCATAAAGTTTATCGTTTTTTATGTTTAACAATCTTCCTACCACGCAATGTTGCCAATCCGTCCCTTATACACCCTGGTTAC
>JANSVA010065547.1:0-12192 GCA_025504915.1 Erythroxylum reticulatum | reverse complement strand
TTTATTAATAATAAATATTTTCATTACAAAACTGTAACTGAAGAAGATAAAGTTACATGTAAATACACTTACTTTCCGGGCATTATATTTACATAACTCCAATAGTTTCCATGTCTTCTTCGATGTCTAAAATAACAAAATCCATAGGGAAGGTAAATTTGACTATCTTAACCCGAACATCTTTAATTACCCCTATAAAATGATGGACTGATCTATTCGTCATTTTAACACGCATCATAATATGTGTGATATTGCCTAACTTTAATTTTTGACACAATTTGTAAGGTATCATAGTGATATTAGCCCCTAGATCTGCCTATTTTAACAATACCAATGGTGCAGGGGAGGTAAAAGTCTCCTAGATCATCTCTCTTTTGTGTTAGTGTTAGCATTTTCGTGGAGTTCCTTCTGCCTGATAACTCGTTCTCAACCGTCTCTTTGATAGATTCCATAAGGTGAGCTATGATTGTAATTATTCTATCACATCAATGATTTCCTTCAACTCCTTTTGTTTTAACTTTCCACCATGATAGAATGGGATATGGAATTGGAGGTTGATATTTCTTGATTTCAGCCAGGTTATATTTAATTCACAGGGAACTTTTATTAGTCTTCTTCCTTTCTTTTTCCCCTTCATCATTTTGTTAGCAACCTCAATCACCATTATTCTCTCCTTTGGATTTGTCTCATTGTTGCTAGGAAGGGTTCCTGCACTTTTAGTGGATAATGCATTTGCTAACTGGCTCATTTAGACTTCCACAATCTGTATAGAGGATGCGTATATCTTTGTGAATTGTTTAAATTTCCCTTCTAATCTTTTATGAGCATCTCTGATGCCTCCAATCTCTTTTGTGATCTTTTTCCAACTTAGAATCCATCGAGTATGGTTTCTCCTGTTGGAAACCAAGTGGTCATTGAGAGTATAATTGACCTTATTCATTGTTCGATCAAGAAAAGTTTGGGTGATTCTTCCACCCACAATTATAAGTGTTCAAATAGGGATTGTTTCCTCCACCATGTCCAAACTATGCTCCCATATACTTAACTTGCTCTACTTAACTTTCTTGTATCAGGAAACAATTGATAGTGTCATAGTTTTCCTATATGCACAGCTCACATCTTTGTTGAATGGCCTTAACAAGGACTGAAGAGGATGTTTTCATATTCCTCAACTTTTGGGTTAGGTTGTCAATCTTTGCTTACATCACTATTATTTGGTTGACAACTATAGCTCCCTTCTGCTCTCGGATTGTTATATGTTATCTACTTTGCTCATTCGTCCACAGACAACTAGTATTGGACATTTCTTCTAACAACTCCTCTACTTTGTCAACAGTCTTTAGCATAAGCAATCTTCCCGATTGTAAAAGGTTTGCAATACAAATTCTTTTAGTAGTTTGTGGTATGGACACCTCCTTTACAACTCTTTATATCTCTCTCATGACTCGTAAAGTGATTTCCCATCACTCTGTTAGAAGTTTGTAATTTTTAATCATTTTTTTCATCTTAGTGAGGGGAAAATACTTGTATAGGAATACACGTACCAATTACTCCCATGTTGTGACATTTGAGGGGCTCAACAAGTGATACCAAGCTTTGGCTCTATCCCTCAGCGTGAATGGTAAAAGCCTCATTCTAACAGCATCTTCCGACATCCTATAATATTGAAAGGTATCACATATTTCGAGCAAGTTTACAATATATGCATTAGGATCCTTTTTTGTCATTCCATTGATAAGTGTGAATTGCATCATGTTTTAAAGGTCAGTTTGATATGTTTTTAATTGTTAACTTAATTGTTTAGCATGTGTTTACATTAGAGTTGTGTTACTTTTTTAATTAATTAAGTTTAAGTGTTTTTATAAGTTAGTATAAGTTTATGAGCTTAATTATTATGTCTTTGACATACCTTGATGTGTTTGTTAGTCTTTCAAAGGCAACATCGAAGAATGGTGAAATTTTAGAGACATTCAGGCCTAAACAATGCCCTATGATCATGGTCTATTTTCCATGATCATGACAGAATGGTCAAATACTATGTCATGCTGACATGCAGACACAAAGAAAAGTTAAGTTTAGAGGGATTTTTCGAACCGTTTTGAACCCGAAAAAACCTTAGGGCTGCCTAAAACATATTAAGTATATAAAGAATGAGACAAAATAGATGAGGGCTTTTGATCAACCACCTAATTGAAACTCTAAACAAGATAATTTTGAGAGATTGAGAAAGAGAAGAAGGAAAAGAGAACAGGAAGATGACGCAGACTCGACGTGCTTCCCAAAATAACAAGTTTCTAAAATCGTAGCCTCCCATTGTCCATTTAAGTTCTATTTCCTATTTATTTCAGTTTTATTTGATTGTAGATTGATGTTCTATACTAACCTTTGGAATGTTATTTTTGATTTAATGAAATCTATTTGTTTTATATGTTTATTGATTTAATTGTGGTTTAATTATGGACCTCATATCTTGATAATAAATTGAGAGGGTTAATCGAGAAAAAAATGATTAAATTGAGCTAACAAGATTTAGGTAATTTAATAGATTCAGAATTAAATCAGGTTGGTAAATCTTTTATAGAGAGATCACATATAGGTTTCCAATTGTTTATTAGAGAACTTAAGAACTAATTAGGTTTTGGATAGGTTGTCAATTGAGAGATTATAACTTCCTATAATCTAATTAGGGTTTATGCTTTAGGGTTCAATTATAACTTGAGAGAGAATAATTGACCCTATAATTGTCTTGAAGAATCAATTCAATAAATCATAATTAGCATTAAGGATAGATATTTCTCCTTTTCTCTCTTTTGGTTAATTCACTAGGTTGAATTCTAGGGAGTGTTATCATTGTTCAATAAATCAATGAATTTTTATTAATGGTTATCAATGTTTAATCTAAAATTGTTAATCGTTGTTCGTTGATTGTTTTCGTTAAGTGTTAATTGTCAATTGGTGTTTTGTTACTTAATTTTGGTTTGGTACAGTTGTTTAGTTCTCATGTTTAAATTCATTGTTTGCTAAAATTCTATTTAATAATTTCTGACCTTAGATTTTAGGATTACATTAACCCTCCTCGTGGGATCAACACCTTAGGTACTACGTGAATGACCCTTACGCTTGCAGAATATTGAGGTGAAAATATTAAAACTTACACATATAAAAAAAACAGCGATCAAGTTTTTTCTACCATTGTTGGGGAGGCAAGTAGTTTAGTTATCTGGTTTAAGACATTTAGTTTAGTTTTTAATTTTTATTTTCATTCTTTCTTTTTTATTTCTAAAATTGTGATCTTGTATGAAAACAAGAGTTACGAGAATTTTGAGTAATGCACCGGAAAAATTAGATTTATACATCACTCGACAAAAACAAACTATTAGGAAAGCTCGACATAGTGATGAAGAAGGTATTGTGAAGACAACAATGTTTAAGGAATTCAGCAGGATTCAGATCACAAAGTGAACCAAAGAAAGCAACAACGGACACTTACAGACTTTATAAGACCAGGGTTCAATGCAGCTAACTAAGGTGTAGCTAGACCACCTATATAAGTGGCATCATTTGAAATTAAACTAGCTCTCTTAAATATGCTTCAACAAAATGTGCAATTTTATGGACTAGAAAATGAAGAACCTAATGCACACATAGTGAACTTCTTAGAAATCTGTGATACCTTTAACTACCATCACATGTTGAAGGATGCAATTAGAATTAGGCTCTTCCCCTTTACCCTTAAAGATAGAGCAAAGGCTAGGTATCACTCCCTTAACCCAGCTAATGTTATCACTTGGGATTAGTTAGTCCATGTCTTTTTAGATAAATATTTTCCCTTAACTAAGACCATTATATTGTCAAGGAAATCACAAACTTCCAAGAAGGTGATAGGGATTCAATCTATAAAGCGTGGGAACAATATAATGATTTACAATGGAAATGCCCATATCACAATTCACCCAAGGAATTTGTGTTGCAAACATTTTATAATGGAGTTACCTCGCATACGAGAGACACGATCGAGGCAGCATCAAGAGGATCATTAATGAGATGAAGCTGAAGAATTAATAAAAGAGATGGTGGGTAACAGCTATTTATTGATGAATAAGTATAGTAAACAAACTACTACATTCCAAAAACAAAAAGGAATTATGGATGTTGATCAATTGACAGAAATGCAAGTAAGGATTGATAACTTGACTCGACAGCTTAACAATATGAATGCTTCATCCTCAACTCTGATGAAGGTCGTACAACTTAAGTTTGAACTCTATGTACAATTGTATCATCACACAGTGGGTTATTTCTTAACGAGGGAAGGTGATCCAGAGCAAGTGAATTATATGAGACGCCAATATGGACGAGGAGGGGGGAAACAACCTCTACTCTAATGCTTACAACCTTGGGTGGAAGAATCACCCTAACTTCTCTTGGATGAATAATACGGGAAGACAATTCAAACCTCAAAGACAATCGGGCTTCTAACAAGATAAACCAAGCTTAATGGAATCTAATTTAGATAAGATTCTAGATAAGATTGGAGGCATGAAAGATGAACATAGAAGGCTTGAGATCAAATTCGAGCAAGTTACCAAAAACCACGTATCTTCAATACATAATCTGGAGGTTCAAGTAGGTCAACTAGCTTAAACAATATCTACTCAAAATATAGGAACCCTTCCAAGCAATACCGAGTCTAAACCAAAGGAACGAATTATAGCCATCACTCAGACCCAAGAAAAGGAACTTAACATTCAAAGGAAGATGGAGATGAAGGAAATGGACAAGCAATTGTTGAATTCCTTCCAAGTGAGCTCATAATTAAGCCAATTAAGGAACCTCGACCAAAAATTCCGTACCCTATTCTAGCTCAGCGGAAGTTAATTTCAAATAGGGCAATGAGGAATTTTAAGGAAGTTGAATCAAATAAGGTTAAGGGCATAATGGAACAACTACAAACGAGGCTCACATTAATGAAATTAGTGAAGAAGAAGGTTAAGGAGCATGAAGGAAAAGAAAACCCTAACATAGCATAAACGCAAGAGGATCCCGGGGATTTTTACATTCCTTGCAGTATAAATAAAGTCAATGTTGACAGGGAATTCTCATATTTGGGAGCAAGTATCAATATGATGCCCTACACCTTTAGTCAAAAGTTAGGGTTAGGAGAGTTAGTTCCCACAAAGATGTTAGTAAAGACAGCTGACAGAACAGTCTATCAACTAAAGGGGATTATTAAGGATATGTAAGTACAAGTTGATAATTTTACTTTTTCCACAAACTTCTATATATTAGATATTGGACAAGATGTGGAAGCCTTTATGGTCCGTAGAAGACCATTTTAATAATTGATGTTGATGGGGTGAATTAATTCTTAGGGTAGGAAGGAAACAAATAACCTTCAAAATGTCAAAGAAAGACAACAACTCTCCATTACCTCTAACTAATATCTAGAAAACCAAACCTCGAGGACAATGGGAAGATATTGAGGATCTTGGGAATGCCTTTAGAAAGAAGTGATTGCGTAAAAGAAGGTGAAAAAAGGAGAGCCATAAGGAAGATGGAATCAAGGGCATGGACATGTGCAAATTTTTAGATTAATAACTGCATTGCCATTGCACCACTAATTTGAACCACCATTAGCAAAAGAAAAACATCAAGCTACTAATGTTAAAAGAAGCATCATATGGGAGGTGACCCATAGAATTTTTTTCTCTTGATTGTTTTATTTAGAAAGTTAAATTTTATAGTTAGGTTATTTTGTTTTCAAATAAAATCAAGAAAGCATAGGACTTCACTATGAATTTGATGATCGATGAAGTAAGTAAAGAGAGCTAAAGAGCCATAAGGAGTTAAAAAGGGATTTTGGAAAAAGAAGAATGACAAAAGAAAAAGAAAAATTAAAAGTGGTGAAAAATTACAGGCCACGATCCTGGCCTGCGACAGGGTAAAAATGACAAATGTGCGCATTTCACTTAAAATTTTACCATTTTACCATCCAATCACCTATAAATACATTTCTAACTTGACTTTTTCACTCACTTTTATTTTCAATTTATCTCTCTAAACTTTATCTCTCCAATCACTATCACTTCTCTCTACAAAATTTCAAACCCCCAAATGTCTTTCAACTTCCACCAAATCATAAGCCAATATGTTGCACATCAACCAAATAGTAAAGCATGATCAATCAGCAGGGCGAGCATAAGTATCGGGACGGGGCAACAGGAATAAAATAACTGATTATAGAGAACCTTTCCTGATCTTTCTGGAGGAGGAAGATACTCGTTTCCATTCCCTTCATAGTAAACAAATTATGGTTCTAAAATATTTTCACTCTGAAACTTTATATAGATTAGAACTGTAAGACAAGGTCGAGAGCTTAGCTGAGAGAATTCAATAGGGTCAATTTATTCAATTTCAATTCCCATTTTACCAAGAACTGACCTTATAATTTTTATTTCTCTTCAATATGAATCCAACAAACCTAGGGAACTGTGGTTTAGGATACAGGCACAACCCTATGGGCTTGATTATGACACCATGTATAAAATTTTTGTTTTGCCTGAGTCTTCTATAGTAGATTATCACAATGATTTCTATATCAGTCCCTACTGGATAGAACTAACTGGGTTAAAGCATTTCAATGCTAAGTGTTGGGACCTCACCCTCGTGGTTCACATGTTCGACATCCTAAGTGACATCTGAATGTGTGCTCCACAAGGGTGGTGATCCCCCACCAGGATAAACATCAAAACAACATCCTACTCTTATTTCAGGACAGATTTATTTGGGAAAACCTCAATCTTATAGCACCTATCTTTAGGCAAAATAGCAAAACTGTCAGTTGCGAAATCAGATTTATACCATCTTAAGATGTTTTGAAAGAAGACTCCAAGGTCTACAATTTCCATGAAGACCTTGAAGGCAGATTCTATCATCTGAAGGGTCAAAAATGGAGCAGACGATAGCATCAGACGAATAGTATATAGAAGGAGAAGTTTAAGTCACATAGGCAGAAAACAGATGGAGTGAAATAATAGATGAATGGTAAAGGCAGACGAAGCAAAATGATAGACAAAGCAAAATGACAGACGAAACAAAAGATAGATGAAGCAAAGTGACAGATGAAACAAAAGACAGATGAAGCAAAGAGACAGACGAATGGCAGAGGTATATGAAGAAAAAAGACAGATGAATGGTAGAGGCAGATGAAGTAGGAAGACAAACAAAGCAAAGTGACAGACGAAACAAAAGATAGGCAAAGCAAAACAACAGATGAAACAAAAGAGAGACGAAGCAAAATGGCAGATGAAACAAAAGACAAACGAAGCAAAATGGTCAACCTAAAATGAAGCAAAAGTCAACCTACGATGATACAGATGGTCAACTTAAGATGAAGCAAAAGTCAACCTAAGACGATACAAACGGTCAACTTAAAACGAAGCAAAAGTCAACATAAAACAATACTACTCTTAAGACGAAACGTCTTTATAAATAATACAACTCTTAAGATGAATGACGTCATTATAGACACTATGACGTCATCACAGACGATACATCTTTACAAACGATACATCTTTACAGACGATGCATCTCTTAAGACGAATGACGTCATCATAAACAATATGATGACATTACAGACGTACCTCTGTATGCTCCTAAGCATCTCCCCTTCTAAGAACTATAATTTACGACCTAGAAGTTTGAATATGACTTTTCGTTTATGGAAACCTAAAAATTCCATGTACAAACTTAAAAGAGATTCATGATCAAAAATGCAATTGTATTCCATTTACATCAAAATATAAGAGTCTTACAAAACTTTAGTGGGCTTTTCAAGCCGCAAATACATTAATTTCTTAAAGTTCCAAAATATAGAGGGTATATAATTCATGAATTTCTCAAAAGGCAACTAAAGCCTCTCTTTACAAAATTTGCTTCAAATATAGAACATATAGAAATTGGAGTGAAATCTTGACCCTTGTCTACTTTATATCTTGCTCATCATCTTGATATGGGGGAGGAAAATGGGGGGGTGAGTTTAAGCCCATTGGTAAAATTTATAATTGGTAGTAAGCAAAACCATTTAAGAAGTCCTTTCCAATGCAGAAAATTTACGTTATTTCAAATTATGTTTTCATCACTTTTGGCAATTTATCATGAGCATATAAGTATATCAAAATGGTTCGAGTGAATCCAAAATAAAACGTACTACACAATTCCACATAATGGTCTTACGTAGCCGTAAACTTATGGGAGTTATTGAAGGAGCTCCAGGCCACTAGCGGGCAGGCGGGAGAAGCCTTCTGTGAAAGTGCACTTGACTTAACTTAGGGGACTACCACAAACCCATGTAACATGTAAAGCATATTGTCCAAAAAGGCATATTTTGGAAACTTGGTTTCTTAAGCTTCATATCTTTTCAAAAATCATCTTCATATTTCAAATAAATTTATATGAAAAATATGCAGCACATTCTTAAAACATTCAAGGCTTAATAAATACACATTTTTAAAGTAGTTGAAAACATTTATTTCCATTTTCTTGAAAGAAACATTGATGACTTATTATTCAACTATAAAAAGTAACCCACCTTGAATTTCCTTGCTTGAAAGCTTGTTCAAGGATGTCTCCCCTCTTACTCCTCTTGCCTCCCTTCAATATTAACAAAACCTCATTCAAAAGAACTCTAATTGGAATATTCAAAGAAACCCATGCATGAATTAATCCTAGAATACTTAAACCCACGCATTTTCTACACTTTTAGAACCAAAACCTTCCCAAAACTCCAAAAGATTTAACATAAGCTTACCTTGAGTCTTCACCAATTAATAAATTTCTTGACTCTAATGAAAGTTCTACTCTTCCTCTTTCTTTTCCCCTCCTTGATAACTCTTAAAATCCCTCTTGAAGGCTTAGAAAAGTTGAAACCTAGCTTAACTCTCCTTTTTCTCTCTATCACTGACCCTCTCTCTCCCTTCTTTCTTCCTTTTCGTCTTCTCTGTCCTCTCTTCTTCTTCACCAATGTTTTTGTCTCTTAAAACACAAGCCTACAATTTCTTCTTCCCACTTTGCCCTTCCTTTAATGCTTTAAGACTATAACTTAATTGATGTTCCAACAATACCCCTTATGAAATCTTATCATTCTAACATTTTATTTCCCTTAACCTATAACATAATGTCTTACTCAAATTAGCATGCTAATTAATTCCAACATAATTTAATCTAGCAAAACCTCAATTTTAATTTCATCATGCTTATTCATAAAAAAATATCCAGGGGCCAACATTTCTCCCCCTCTTAAAATAATTTTGTCCTCGAAATTATTACCTGAGTCCTTGAAGAGTTGTAGGTACTTCTCCCTCATGGCTTCCGAGGGCTCCCACATGGCCTCTTCTATATAATGGTTTCTCCATAGGACTTTTACTAATTGAACCGCTTTGTTCCTGAGGACTTTTTGTTAGTGTCAAAGATCTCCACTGGAATCTCCTCATAACTCAGATCATCTCTTAATTGAACCTCAACGATCCGAATAATGTGAGAGGGATCCGATCTATACCTCCTCAACATGGAAATATGAAATACATCATGTATCTGTGACAATTCTGGTGGCAACGCCAACCTATAGGCTAGCGGTCCAATCCTATAAAGAATTTAATAAGGACCTACATATCTCGAACTCAGCTTGCCTTTCTTACCAAACCTCATGAATCCTTTCCAAGGAGTCGTCTTAAAGAAGACTTTTTCATCGACTTCATACTCCATCTCCTTTCGGTGTACAACAGTATAACTTTTCATTCTATCCCGGGCCGCTTTAAGCCTTTGTTTAACTAACTTGACCTTGCCAACTGTCATCTGAATTAACTCTGGTCCTATTAGTCTTCTTTCTCCTTCTTCATCCCAACATATAGGAGTTCTACATCTCCTTCCATACAGTGCCTCATAAGGAGCCATTTAAATGCTCAAGTGGTAAGAATAATTATAAGCAAATTTAACTAATGGCAAATGTTCATCCCAAGCTCCTTTAAAATCCGTCACATATGCCCTAAACATCCCTTCAAGTATCCAAATGGTCCTTTCAGATTGACCATTTGTCTGAGGGTGAAAAGTTGTACTAAAAATCAACTTGGTTCCCAAAGCCTCTTATAGGCTTCCCCAGAATCTCGAAGTAAACCGAGGATCTCTGTCAGAAACTATAGAGTCTGGAATCCCATATAGTCTCATTATCTGATCGATATATTTTTTTGCTAGTACTTGTAGACAATCGATCTATTTAATTGCCAGAAAATGGGCTGACTTCGTCAATCGATAAATAATTACCCATATAGCATCATGCTTCCTACTGGTCTTGGGTAAACCCATCAGGAAATCCATTGTTACTCTTTGCCACTTCCACTCAGGAATGGACAATGGCCTTAACTTGCCTGAAAGTGCCTGGTGTTCAGCTTTGACTTACTAACACATTAGACACTTACTTACGTACTCTGTTATATCCCTCTTCATGCCTTTCTACTAGAAATGCTCTCTCAGATCTCTGTACATCCTAGTGCTACCTGGGTGCATCCCATAAGGCGTATTGTGTGCCTCATCCAGTATTTCATCCTTCACTTCTTTGACATTCAGGATACAAAGTCGGCTTCCTACAATCATAAGTCCATCATCCCTTACTACCACATCAAACTTCTTGTCATTCTTAATTTCTTCTCAGAGTTTCCTCAATTCTACATCCTGAGCTTGCAATTCCCTAACCTTCTCTCTAAGTATCGGTCTCACTCTGAAATAAGCAACTATACAACCAGGTTCCTCTTGCTTCAAAATTATTCTAAGCTTAGCCATCTCTTCCAATAATGGCAAATAAACTGTCTGAACATGGGCTATTGATGATTTCCTTCTCAAGGCATCCACTACCACATTCTCCTTTCCTAGATGGTACTCAATCAACAAATCATAATTCTTAAGCAATTCAATCCACCTTCTTTGTCTCAAATTTAGCTCTTTCTGACTCAGTGAGTACTTAAGACTTTTATGGTCGGTAAAGATCCTTGTCTGAACCCCATACAGATAATGTCTCCAAATCTTCAAGGCAAAAATCACTCCTGTCAATTCCAAATTATGGGTCGGATAATTTAACTCATAAGGCTTTAGCTGCCACGAGGCATATGCTATTACCTTCTCTCCTTGCATTAATATGCAACCCAAACTCTTTCTTGAAGCATCACTATACATTATATAACCCTCATCTCCTATAGGCAAAGTCAAAATTGGAGCACTTGTCAATCTATGCTTGAGCTCCTCAAAGCTTTTCTGACTTTCCTCATTCTAGGTAAATTTTTTATTCTTCCTCAATAACTTGGTCATCGGTGTAGCTATCATAGAAAATCCTTAAATAAATCTTCTATAATAACCTGCCAGACCCAGAAAACTCCTCACCTCTAACACTCTCTTGGGTGTGTGCCAATTCACCATGGCTTCAACCTTCCTCGGATCAACATGTACCCCATCCTTCGAAATCATAAGTCCAAGGAATACTACCTCATGAAGCAAAAACTCACACTTGCTAAACGTAGAATAAAGCTCCCTCTCCTTCAGTGTCTGCAATACAATCCTAAGATGCTCCTCATGCTCCCCTTAACTCTTGGAATACACCAAAACATTATCGATAAGCACTATAACAACCTGATCTAGATATTCTTTCAATACCCTATTCATAAGATCCATAAAAACAGCTGGAGCATTAGTCAGTCCAAAAGGCATAACTAAAAATTCATAATGCCCATACCATGTTTTGAAGGATATCTTGTTCACATTAGACTCCTTAATTTTGAGTTAATGATAGCCTGACCTAAGATCAATCTTAGAAAAGACCCTTTCTCCCTGTAACTGGTCAAACAGATCATCAATCTAGGGCAGAGGATACTTGTTTTTAATAGTCACCTTGTTGAGTCTCTGATAATCAATGCACATCCGCCACGTTCCATCCTTCTTCTTAACAAACAGAACTGGCACTCCCCATGGTGGCGAGCTTGGCCTTATACACCCCTTCTCTAACAGTTCTCCCAATTGTTCCTTGAGCTTCTTTAGTTCAGCTAGAGCCATTATGTATGGTGGTATTGAAATGGGTGCAGTCCTCAGAATCAAGTCGATAGCAAACTCAATTTCCCTCACCGATGGCAAACTAGGTAAATCTTTTGGGAT
>JANSVA010065537.1:0-12192 GCA_025504915.1 Erythroxylum reticulatum | reverse complement strand
CA
Source organism: Erythroxylum reticulatum (assembly GCA_025504915.1). Taxonomy (NCBI): domain Eukaryota; kingdom Viridiplantae; phylum Streptophyta; class Magnoliopsida; order Malpighiales; family Erythroxylaceae; genus Erythroxylum; species Erythroxylum reticulatum. The sequence goes on along the minus strand of JANSVA010065537.1, from coordinate 12,190 downwards.
CTTTAGAGAAGTACTTGGCCCCATGTAACTCCTCCATCAACTCATCAATTACGGGAATAGGAAACTTGTTAGGCACCGTAAGTTTATTCAAAGCCTAATAGTCAACACACATTCGCCAAGTCCCATCCTTCTTTTTAACAAGGATCACGAGGCTTGAAAAAGGGCCAACACTAGGTCTGATCACTCCAGCTCCCAACAACTCTTTGACCTGCCTTTCTATCTCATTTTTGTGGTGGTGTGCATGCCTATAGGGTCAGACACTTACTGGTTTTGCCCCCTCCTTCAAAACAATAGCATGATCACTAATTCTCTTGGGAGGTAACTCCTTAATCGGCTGAAACACTGCATCAAATCTGGTTAAAATAGCTTGCAATTCCTGCTGCTGGTTTGCCTCCAAAGCCCCTTTTCCTTCAGCTACAGCCTCTCTAACTCCCATGGACAAGAGTAATCCTTCAATTTCCACTTCATCACGTTTAAACATCTGTTGTAGAGCATATGGAATAGGGTCTTGCATAGAAACTCCCTGCAGAATGATTTCTGTTCCCCTTTGATCGAAAGACATGAACATTCTTTTCCACTCTACCTTGACCACTCCTAGTGTCTCCAACCAAGCAATACCTAATATTAAATCAGGTCCTCCGATATTAAAAACATAAGCATCCACCGTAAATTCTGCTCCATTCACTTCCAACTGAATTTCTTTACAGACTCCTTGTGAGAAGGATCAGTGTCCATCCCCTAGTCTAACACCGAAAGTTCGGGTATGAGTAGTAAGAATTCCCATAGCCTTAACCAGTTTACCTGACACAAAATTATAACTAGCTACACTGTCTATCATAATTAAGATTGACATTTCATTCAGCTTGCCCATCATCACCATGGATCTCGAAGGTGAGGATTTCTCTCTTCCTATTTCCCTGTACTCAACCAAATTGCAAACCAATTCCCAATCCTCCTGATGCTCCTTTGCCATCTCTGCAACAACATTGTCCATTGTTTCACCTTCAACCTCCCCCTCCCAAATAGTCAGCTTGTACTCCTTATCTGGGCATTGGTGAAGTGGGCCATAGGTTTGGCCACACTTGAAACATAGCCCCTTTGCCCTTCTCTCTATTAGCTGCTCATATGACAAATTCCGAGTCCCCTTCCACCTTGAGCCATTTTGACGATTTTCACCAGTCATCGTTTTTCGGGTCTTGTTTGGCAGCTCTCTTCCCTCCCCCTTCGCATTCGCAGAAGTGTTTCCCATTTTCCCTTGGCGTTGGAAGCTGGTTATTCCCATCCGAGACCCGTACCCTATAGTAGGGACCCCAAGCCTATGCTTCAACTCACTTGGTCGGATTATGCCTTCTCCGATCAGCTCTCTTTCCACCTTACGTGCCACCGACAGAAGACGGGTTCAGGTTGTCGGGTCATCAGTCCTGACCCAATTCCGTATCTCTTCACGAAGTCCACCCATAAAACAACTCATAAACCACTCTTTGGGGAAGTGAGTGATCTGTGAAGTCACCCTCTCAAAATTTTCAATATACCCATCCACTGATCCACGTTGAACTATCGACTTTAGCTGCTCTATCGGATGTCCCTCATCTTTTCCCCCCGTATCGATCAAACAAGGAATGCTTGAAACGCTCCCATGTCATGCATGGCTCCAGCTCACGTACGGATTTAAACCAGTACAACGTAGTCCCCTCCATGCATATCTGCACCATCGACAACCTCAGCTCAGCAGGGATCTGGTGAATCGAAAAATAGGATTCAACACGAACGATCCAAGCAAATGGGTCCTCGCCGTGGAACGAAGGAAGGTTGACTCTCCGTGCCGCATTTTGGTATTCCTCCCATGCGCGTTTTGTAGCCGTTTAAGGGATCTTTCGTGTGGGTAAGGTTCTGACCTGTGGACTGGGTGTTCTCCTCCAGAAGAAGAAGAAGCGAGATGGGTCATCGCCGGTGAACCCTCTCCGCCCTCTCCCATGCTCTACTTTTCTGGGTTTCTAGCCTTGAGAGCTTGAAAACCTTCTCTCAGCTCCGATTATAGTTGGCCTTGGGATTTTGCTAAGGTCTCGACGCTAGCCATCAACATGCTAAGCTGCGACCTGAGATCCTTCAATGTGGCATCATGTGACTTCACCAATGCTTCCTGGGCCGAAAACGATGATTCTAGTCTCCTAAGAGACACTTCCAAAGCAGACACTCTAGCCTCCATACGTGTTTGCATACAATCTCTATCCTTCTTGGCCTCTCAATGAAAGCACCAATTGTTAGGAATCTCAATAGAGATTGTATTTGTTGATAGTATATCAACAGTAAGATAGATAAAAATCAGCTGGAGCAAGCTCCCCCTCCTGGTCAGTCTAGGCCTATTTCCTAACAATGATGATAGTAATTGTTGTTGTTCTCTCCTCACTAGACTGCTAATATTCTCCTCCCTGCATTCTCTCTCCATAACTACCTCACTCCTCTCTAACAAACTTGCCTACAAGGCAGATTTCACACCCCCCTGTCCCAACTTGCTTCTATGAGTATACATTTCAATGGGCTTAGTTGGTGTGGGCTAAGGAGAGGGTGGATTGATAACAGAGAGAGAGCTGAGTTAATAACAACGACAACAAGAGCTAAAATTTAGTTCATGCTAGATTTTCTTATTAGATAAGAAATACTAGTATGTTAATGTTATTCTAATTGTGGATATGTTATCATAATTGTTTAAAACTTAAACTTATATAATTTTTATTGGAATAAGATTCAAATTTGTTTTGGATATTTTAGTTAGGAATTCATTTACTATTAGAATAAAGAGTTCTAAGAACTTTTCTATATAAATGTGTGTATTCAGCCATTTAATAAGAAAATATCTATAATTTTCCAATAAACTTGAGTATTCAATCAGAAAGTTTCATGTTTGTTTTTGTAAGAGTGATTCATAGTTCCCTACCCTCCATTGCTTATTTACCTCACCAAATTCCAACACTTTTAACCTAAATTTCCATCAATCAAACCCTAAAAATCCATATATCCCTAAATCTGAAATTCCAGCATCCCAAGCTGCAATCCAGATTTAAAACATGAATTTTTACTCATCTAAGAACACTCAACAACCCATATTTTATAGTTTTTGTGAGTTTTAGCTACTAGTTAATATGTCTTCTATTTAGTCTACAACAATTTGGTATTAGAACTTTGGTTTACAATTACAACACATAGAGGAAGGGCATAAATAAGAATACTCAGCAACCAAGAGCAAGATGAAATACTTCCAAGAATTACAGAAAAATTGATCCTTGATCACAAGATACTCTAAAAACCAACTTACATGTAATAACTCCCACGAGAAAGTATGTTTGACAGTTTTTGGAGAGGTTAGACAGCCTCAAAATTCATTGCCCAGAAATCAAAACTCTGGCAAGAACTAATTCTACAAACCAATAAGCTGATGCTAAATATGAGGAAATATGAGGAAGATGCTCTTAAGGAAGGGAAAATCTTGGCTGAAAAATCATATTCTGATCTCGATTCCTCAATTTAACAAACATTACTAAGAGGAAGTGTTTGTTCTAGGTGGTGAAACTATTGCACCTCTCCTTCAACTAATCATTTAGAATCTTCAAGCCTACATGTACTCAAGGACTTGATGACATAAAGAGTTTGATAATGGAAGACAATCATAACATGGAGAATTTGACAATATGAGATGATCAAAGTGTTAAAGATGAAAAGCAAAAGGAAATGGATTATTTAGCAAATCCTAGAGCTGAAATGACTACTTAAACAAGTTGCTGAAACACCTATAGAACAGATCAAAATAAAGAACATTTGGCCGAAACAACATGAAACAGGATGAAAGAATAGAATAGCAAGCTAAAATAACAGAACAGAAAATTGAAAACACTAACATGCAAGTAACAAAAGTTTCAAACTTTTGTTGATTCAAAACTTGATGATATCCATAGTGTTGCGAAAGCCACAAATCAGATTGATAGAAATTATGTTATAGTGAGTGATGAAGGAGAACTAGATTTGAATGAAAATTCAAAATCAACACAACAAATGAATAAAGGAGAAGTTATGAATGCATTTGCAAAGTCAAAATTTAGCCATGACAGCAAGTTAGTGCATTTGACTACAAGAAGGTACAAGATGTACGTTTTTTGTAGCTATGTTGTAGAGACCATGTGGTTTTGTTATGAAACCATCGACAAATACAATGTTAAGACTTACCATGTTCTCCACATTGCTAAAATCTTCTTCAAAGAGGATGTAGGCCTCTATAGATTACCTTTAATCATTGTTTCTTACCATGATGTGAAATTTATGAGTTATTTTGGAGAACTCTATGGAAAACATTGAACACTAAGCTACAACTTTCTTTTCCAATGTTAAGATGTTTGGTCGGGGACAAGATAAATAACTAGGACCTAATTCTTCCTATGACAGCATTTGCATACAACCATTCTATAAATAGGTCAACTAATAAGAGTTCTTTTGAGATAGTTTCAAGAATTCAACCAAGGAAGTCTATTGATTTGGTTTCTTTACCAAAAATAATGCAAGTTAGTGTTAAAGCTGAAGTTTTGCACAACACATGACGGATATCTTCTATGAGATGCAACAAAAAATAACAACTAGTAACTTGACTTATAAAGAAAATGGTGATAAACATTGTCAATTGATGGAATTCAATGAAGGGGATATAATGATGGTAAGGATTCAACTAGGGTTTTTTTCCAAAGAAAAATATTTCTTGAAGTGCACCTTATAAGAACCTCAAGAAGATAAGTGATATGCTTACATTTTGGAATTACCAAGGGATCTGAAATTTATTCCCATCTTAAATGTTGCGAACTTAACTATTTATCATAGACATATTGATACACAATCTCCTACTACAACTCTGAGAATTATATCCATTCCTCATCCTAAAGAGGAGATAAAGAATGTTCTTAATAAACAAATTGTGGCCACAAGAGCTAGTGAACAAAAGGAAGATCAATTTCAAATAGCATTTAAATTTTTGGATCTAAATTTTATAAGTTGAATCAAAACTTAAATGATTAGTATTTGTCACATTTTACATCGAGACTAGAGGGAATTGATGCAAAAAAAAGCTTAGAATTTATAAAAGAAATAAAAAAAAGGATGAATTAGTCAACCACAGGCTTTAATTTGGTAGAAGAAGAGTGGGAGCCGAGGTGACAGCAAAGACAAAAAAACTAAATTTTAGTTTATGCTAGATTTTCTTATTAGATAGGAAGCATTTATAAGTTAAATATGTTATTGTAGTTATAGATTCGTTCTCATTGTTGTTTAGAACTTAAACTTACAGAATTTTTATTAGCATAAGATTCAGATTTGTTTTACATATTTTAGTTAGGAGTCCTTTTACAAGTAGAGTAGGGGTTCTAAGAACTTTTCCATATATATGTGTGTGTGTGTGTATTCTGCATTCAATAAGATATCCTAAATTTTTTTTATAAACATGAGTTTTCAATTAGAAGGTATGATGCTTCTTTCTAAGAGGGATTCCTAATTCCCCGCTTTCTATTGCTCCTTTACCTCACTAAATTCCAGCACTTCTAACCTAAGTTTCCATCAATCAAACCATGAAAATTCACCTATATCCAAATCTGAAATTTTAGCATCCCAAGCTGAAATCCAAACCTGAAATCTGAATTTTTAGTAGCCTGACAACAGTCAACAGCCCATATTTCCTAGTTTTTGTAAGTTTTAGCTAGTAGTTGATATTCCTTATATTGTCCTACATCACAAGATTGATAAGAACTATAATTCAATTATCCAGTCGCAGGACATTCAACTACAAATTTGGAAGTTTACAACTTCTACTTCATGTTTTATTACAAAAATATGGTAAAAGATAACAATATGGATCAAATAGATTCTTACCTGTAGAATCCACCTAATGGATCACTTCCTACACTTCCTGTCATTGCCACATTTAAGGAGGGGCCACCAACCGGCTTACAACCGAGTCTTGCCAAAGCCACTAGGCTGTTAGAAAGAGATCCACCAGCAGCTGCCTTATAGCTGCAGCCATCCATAGCCCGCAATACTCTACCCCTCTCCTCATGATTTACAATCTTCCTTGTTCCCTTTTCTAGTCCCAATCTCTCCAAAAATTTGTCATCAACCATGCCAGAAAAATCTACCTGAAAATATTGACACACAGAAGAGTCATAATAATTAATGGAAGTCTTCTACTAGATTTACAAATCAGGACCACTATATTGAAAATCTAAAGAAATCACCAACATTTGCGGGATTGCTAGGATTTATTATATTCAGTTCACTTAACGAGAAACGAAAGTAGCTTTATTATACCAATGAATCAAAATAACAACATGCACATATGGGTAAAGAAGGATGCATTTCCAGGTATAGGATGCTTCTGTAAAGTTGATGAATCTTTCTCCAACTTACAGCCTAATTATAATATCATTATGTACAAATTAAAGGACACCAGTTGGTAAATTTTCCATCATCTTTAATCAGCGCAATAAATTGGGTCAGAGGATGGCAAAACATACTATATCTTTCGTATATCTGCAGCTTTGTCGTCTATATCCTAAGAAACCGGGATAGCTCCTCAATTCACAAAAAAAAAAAATTCATTTCTAATATATTCATCAAGACATTAACGAATAGCAGGGTGAAACAAATTAGGCTTTTTAAGGCCCTGAGAAGCTAATAGAAAACCACTTGTCACAACAATCATCTCTTTCCCGGGGAATTCTTCAAGTGCTGAGCATTAAAAATTCAAGATAAGCAAGCAGGGATAGGTCTCTACAGAAAAGGACAGAAATTGATAAAACCCACCATAGCCTGACCAAGACCGAGGACATCCCATCTCTCAGGCAAGACAGAGTTAGGACTATAGCCTTCAATATATTCTTCTCCTTCTTCTTCACTACCACTCCCGTCCTCATCATCATCCTCCCCTTCTTCTCCATTTTGGCCATATCTACTGCCAAATTCTCCACCTTCTGCAACCCCTGAAGAGGTGGAAGAAGAGCATGACGCCCTGAAAAAGCGACGAGGATTTTTACCCATGGAATAAAATTTGGAGGTGCGCGCAGGGCTGTAATGACAAGAAGGAAAGGTAAATGGGGAGGGTAGGGCATAAAGAGAAGAGTTTGAGTAACAAAGAGAAAAAACAGGAACAGAGAGAAAAGGAGAGGGAGGACAAACGAGGAGGGCTGGAGAGAGGAGAGGAGAGGATGACATTTGTGGGGAGATAGAGGGGCGACCTAAACGTGCGTGATGGCAAGTATATGCATAGGCTGTTGAAGAAGGGTTGCTGGATGCTCTTAGCATTTGCTATTATGGGATGCCTGCAGAGAATGGAGATGTGCTTATCTCCATCCACAAATATGTTTTTGACCAGCACCGTCTCAGCAGCCCAGCGTGGGCAGAAAAGGAAGGACAAGATTTCTTTTGTCAATCAGTTACTTTTATCCCATTCACCCCAAATCAATAATCGAATTTAAGTACACTTAATTTCTAAGTATACGCACATAATACTCACGATACAAATAATTATATTTAAAGATCATTTAGTTTCATTTGTTCTTTTTAATTTCTATTTCTTATTTTTAGTTTTTTATTTTTTTAAAATAAAAATCTGTTTGATTGAATTTTGTAACATAAAAATTAAAAACAAAAACATATTTAGTTGAGATTTGTAATAAAAAACTAAAAATAAAAGCATGTTTACTTTTATTATCCTATTTTTATTTTTTAATTATACTCTTATGTGTAATAATTATAATATAATGCATTATATTTTTAAATTAATTAATTATCATTATAGCTAAAATTAAATATATGAGAATAAATCAATTGGAAATAATAAAATCACTCCACATTTGTCTAACAATTTCATCTCACTTCCAAAGACATATCTTGAAGTTGTGCTAGAGTGATATTATTCTTCACTTGAGAACTTACATCTTCATTTTCACTTTCTCTAATTTGTTATTCATTTTTAGTACAACTTTCAAATAATTCATCGTTTTGCCCATACATTTTAATATAGTTGTGTATAATATAACAAACAATAATGATATATTTTTGTTTCTTCATATCATAAATCAGCATGTTTTTAAGTATAAGAAATCTTCCTTTTAGAGCGTCAAAACATCTTTCGATAACATTTATTAATGAATAATGCCTATAGTTAAACAATTCCTTTAGACCTTGAGGTCTTCTTCTACCTCTATAATCTCGCAAATGATATCTTACATCTTGATATGGTGAAAGAAACCCAGGCATATTAGTGTAGTCCGAGTCAACTAAATAATACTTACCTACAATAGAAAAAACATAATATTAACAAAAGGATATTATAAATGAATCATAATTACTATGTTTATTTAAAATAATATAATACTTTGTAAATGCATAGGAAATTGATTCGCTGGATTTGTCACTATTTCCAAAAGAACTCAAGAGTCATTTGCAATACCTTCCCATCCAGCCATTAGATATGTAAAATGCATGTCAAACGAACAACAATATATAATATTTTAGGTTAGATTAATTCTTTTGCCTCTGTATGGTATTTGTTCATCATTTGGAATATGTGCCTTAATATGTGTACCATCTATTGCTCTTATATAGTCCTTAAAATTAAAAAATATAATAAAATAATTTTTAATCATAAGGTCATAATTAAAATATTAATTAAATATATGAATGTACATGAAAATATGGAAAGAATTTTGAATTATGTTGAATCTCAAGAGGTATTTTAGTAAAAAATGGTGAAATAATGACTTTTTTGTAAGACGATTAACTGCATATAAGACTCTTCGAAAGTACTTCAAAATTGTTTAGGTCGAATGCTGTAAGCATTGTGCATTGACTCTAATTGTCTCACTATGCCTTATAGGCATCGAGAAAATTGCTACTTGTTCCTCCACAGTCAAATGATTTGTTGCTTTTAACCTCGTAAACTCTTCAACTCATCACATAAGCTCAAGAAGAATATCTTTTTTATTCTTAAGTTTTCATAAATCCTTGTAAGATTCTCATTCAAAAGTTCTAATATCCAATTATGACCTGGTAGAGCAGAAGTTCTACATAGTTGCTTTTGTAAATGAAAATAGTTGTCCTCTCCCCCAGCGCAAAAATAATGATTACCTTCTTTAGTTTATCATCAGAATCTGATTCGAAATCTGATAAGAAATCTATGTGTCTACAATGTTAGTATTAAATAATTAATAAAATATTCAATCAAGTATATTTAATCAAATATAGAAAAAATATTCATACAAAATATAAACTTAAAATTAAGTCAAATATTCTTACAAAGCAAAAACTTAAAATATTCAAAATATGAAATAGTGCTTAATATAAAAGTGTCAAATAAATAAGAATTTGATATGCAATAACATGAAAATATAACTAAAGCGACATAATCCAATCCAGCCTCCTTGTTTGTGTCATCTTCAAAAAAAATATCCTTATAAAGTGGAGAATCATGTAAAGCCTTCACAGTTTTTCCATATTGCACACCGTTAACACCCAATTCATCTAAAAAAATTCAGACATTCCATTATTATGTTAGACTCTTGAGATATATTGTCTGCAGTGGATGATGTTTTACTTAGTTTTTTCTCAAGTAAATAATTTTTCCTTCTTGATTGTTCATTAAGTATAAGTAAGGCTTCTTCTATAATGTTAGAATGTGTCTTATTTGCCTTCTTATTCTTAGGAGACTTTTTTCTCTTAGACGGAGAACTTTATCTTAATCTTTTTTCTATTATACGAGTAATCTTCATCAATATCATTTCCAGTTCCTCTTCTATACTATTCGATGGAGATTTAGTTGATAGATGTGCATGCACACCAGTTGCAGTAGTATCTTTAAAAATATGACACAAGTCTAAAAATTCCTTACATTCTTTTTTCTTAAATCTATGAGCCATTTTATGTACCTATAATGATGAAAAAGATACTTGAGAATGAATATTATATAATATGATATATTAATAAAACAAAAAACATATTTTACCTTAAATAGATTTTCCTAACATTCATTTGTAGCATTAACTTCACCAATAAAAGAGTTATAACTGATTCCTGTTTCTTTGAGTAAGTTCTTAAAATTCTTCAACCTGGGCCTTAATTCATTATACTTATTCTTTAATTAAATATCGGTATACTCCTTATTGAATTTTGTTTGAATCCTTGCTTTAATATTCTTCTATCCAGATTTGGAAAAGGTAGCAGTCGTTCGATTTCCCTTCTTCAGCCATCAAAGAGATTAAATACATCTCTATACTATTATTCCATACTCCATCTTTTCCATTTACTTCCATACAATCATTGTAATCATTCATATTGTTCAAGTCTTCCATCACTAAATATAATAACATATAAGTGACATCAATCACAACAATTTCTACAAAGTATTAAATGCTAAATATCATTCAAAATAAACATGTAACAACTATAACAATTTCTCAAAAATATTTGGTATCTAAACTTGTACACAAATTAGATATTCACTATATGTGAAAACTTGGTAGCAACTAGTACAGTAAATTATTTACGCGTTCTTTTAGTTCAGTTTCAGCTTCAAGTAATAAGCCACTTCAATAAGATTCATGAGCAAATGCATTTAACGTAAGTATGGTTACATATATATCAATTTTAATTTTTCAGTTTTTCACAATAAGATATTGCGTTAAGATAAGAACAACTTAAACTATGGCTTCAAAGTCTTTACCACATTAAATGATGTGAAGACTAGCAAACTTAAAGCTATTACAAAGACAATAAATCAGGAGAAGATTATGCTTTACCTTTGATAAAACCTCTACTATTACGTGAAGAAAAGGCTTGGATAAAGTGCTACATTAAATAGCATTAAATAATGTGAAGACAAAGTGAAGACTAGGCTTTGTTGTAAGAAGATAGGCTCCATGCTAAAGACACGAGGATGAGAAGTGAAGAATGATAAAGTCTTTGCTACATTGAATAATATTAAATGATGTGAAGACAAAAGTAAAGAGTAGGCTTTGTAAGAAGATAGGCTCCATATTAAAGACACGAGGATGAAAAGTAAAGAGGCTTTGTAAGGATAAAGTTTGTGCTAAATAGCATTAAATGACATGAAGACAAAATAGTGTTGAAGACGCAGTGATGAGAAGAACAAGGATAGAGAATAACATGAAGTCTAAGAATTCAGCTGCAAAACACGAGGAAGAAGAAATCACATATAATTGTCTTAGATTTCAAATCATAGTTGTTCACGGTGTTGTTTATATATGTTAGTTGATAGTTGTTCACATTGTTGGTTCGTTATAAACAATAATATGATGTTGTCGTTATGTTTAGCTGAAACAAAAACTAAAGAGTTGAATGTTAGGTTCTTCTACATCGTGTTCTGCTTAACATACAGGTTTTGTGTTAGTTCTTTATCATCACAAAAATTTACAAAAGTTGATGTCAAAGCAAAAGTTCTACATCTTGTTTTTAGTAAGTATGGTTACATTTTATTTTCTTTATATCTCTTTATCTTTTCACGGTTTTCATATCTCTTCTTCATCCCACCTAGTTTTCCTATTTATTTATGGGTCTTATCTTATGAACAAGAGAGACAAGAGAAATTGTAGAAGTAACAAATAAATATGACAACAAACTTGGAGATATTGCAACACTGTTGAAGACGTAGAAGATGGTGCAAAAGAGAGAAAAACCTCCAGTAAAGATGCAGAAGACGGGGCAAAAGAGAGAAAAACCTTGTTTTTATGGAAAAAAACGTTTATGAAAACCTATTTTTAGAAATCACGAAAACGCTATTTTTATGTTTTCGTAAAATAGTTGCCTTTTTATTTTAAAAACGAAATATAAAAACGTGTTTAACCAAACACGATTTTAATATTCGTTTCTTAATTTACAAAAACCACAACGAAAAACCTTAAAAAATAAAAACAAACATTCTAAATTGAAAATTAAATTTGAAAATAGTTTCAAAGTGGCCACCAAGTACATGCTATTATGAAAGACAGAACTTAAAGCCAAAATCCTAGATTTTCTGAATATAAGCAAGATTGATCAAGGTTACCAGCACCGAAGGATCCACCATGTGTTGTGTAACATCCCCTCACCAATAGGAAGGGTATATTGGTAAATTGCCATGTTTAGGAGTGTTTAAACGTGTAGTGAC
>JANSVA010065506.1:0-12193 GCA_025504915.1 Erythroxylum reticulatum | reverse complement strand
AAATATTTTAATTAATTAATTAATTAAAATATAATTAATTACAATATAATTAATTAAAATATTATTATTAATTAATTAGTTACAATATAATTAATTAAAATATAATTTAGTCATTAATTAATATATTGTAATTAATTATTTTTACAAACCAACCACTATCAATGATAATTAATTAAAATATTATCATTCCTTCCTTTTAACCAACCATCATAATTATAATGATGATATCCATTCTCATTCCTCACTATATTCATTCTCATTCCTATTATCATTTTCCAATACTAACTACCCTCTTAATCAAGGTGAAAGTTGATGTTTATATATATGTAGTATTGAGATTCTGATACGAACCTTGTATGAATGCTTACAAGTGGTAATTAAAACTAGTATACATATATACTTGGTATTACTTGATGGAGTCTAATTATTATTAATCAAGGGAATGCAAATTATGTGGGTTGAATTATGCATAAAGGTGAAAGCTACTTAAAATCATAATGAAGAGGGACCTTTTCCTTAATTGCAGGCAGAAATGCTGTTTGTGCATCTTCAATGAACTCTCATGATATTGCAATTATCGACTGTTTCGTGAAAATGAGGTTAGTGGTAAACTCTTAATTACAAGGTCGAAGCTGATGTGTTATCCCAATACCAAGTAAAAGATAAATACATCACGTAGTGTACACTCACCATTGGAGGTAATCATGCAGGAACAGACAACATATTAACAGAATAAATAACTACATGCAAATTGAACTTATTCATTTGCAATTATGAGTTCCATCGATTGTAAAATTATATGAGCAGTGTTGAGTTTTCTACGGACAAATCCCCAAGGTTCCTGTTCTGGGATAAAATATGTATTTTCTGAGTTACTAGTTTGCTTATAGATAAAATGTTAGAAACAAAAGAGCCATTTTCTCAAATGAGTTAACGTGGTTTTGGCCTATATTTGATATAACATAAAAATAATGTTGGCATATGGCATGGGAAAGAGACATATGATATAATGAAAAATAGGAGACATCCCCACAAACCAAATATTATTATTTGATTAGCCATTCTATATAGTGTACCTCCCATTTATTACTTTTGTCTTTTGCCTAGCTCCATTCCTTCTCTATCCACTAATTTTACTAAATTCTCTTTGCCCTTCCTCCTCTATCCCCCCTGTTGCTTGCTAGCAACCGCATTTTGCCCCTCTTCCACACCTCACATCCTCCTTTTCTACAGTTAGGGTTTCCTCTGTGAGGCCTCATCTCTCATAAATGATGAATCTGTGAAGCTTGTTCTTTCATTTGCACGGGTTTAAGTTTTGTTCTTGGAAGGAACAAAGAACATTTGGTTAGCTCTTGAAACAGCCCCTTAAAGAGCAAAAAGGTAGTCCTCTTTTTGTTCATCTGATCAAAGGAACCTAGATCATAAACAGGTAAACGTCTGTAGCTTCTCTATAACTTTCTATGTGTAACAATTCTCTTCAGTTTTTGTTGTTTTGTGGTTAGCTAAAGGCTAGCTAACAGATACTACTAACAGCCCATTGGTTAAAAGCCTCTGATTTAGGGCTTTTCTATGTCTGTTCCTGAGCAATATTTATGAAAGATATGAATACATAATTATGCCTAACTGCACTGTTCTAATCATCAAATTTTAACTAAATTATATTATATATATCATTTTGTAAATCCTCTCAAGCTAAAAGTGTAAACATCTATGGACAATCAGAGAGTAGAAGAAAGGGTGCGTGTGTATGTGTGTGTGTGTGTGTCATTTTGTAAATCCTGTCAAGTTAAAAGTGTATACATCGATGGACAATCAGAGAGTAAAAGAAAGGGTATGTGGAGGAGCTTGATGTGTTGAGGGATATAGGAGTTGGTGAATTCATAGAAAAGACAAAATCTGAAACCAAAACTAAAGTGACGCATGCAGCAGGAGATATAATTTGGCTGCAACGTAATGTGTAAGAGTTAAATTGTTATTGAGGGCCTAATTAGCAACACGAAAATAGAAACAATCAAGACAACTACAAGGAAAAGTGAACAAAACGCAAAGAAAATAAAAAGAAGGTTTCAAGGTACATTATAGATCGATTTAGATTCATAAATGGATTTTGGTAGATTTGTGGTTGTGTTCATGTGATCTGTTGGAGCTGGAGAAGAATAAAGAAGGAAAGAGAGATGGAGAAATGGAAGACTTGGGGAGGTGAGTTGCACAAACTGTATGTTACTTCATCTTATAAATCATGAAGCATATCCCTACTAGACCCAGTACAGACGATTTGCTTATTAGAGTAGCTAACTAATGAAAACTTCAGTAATAAGTTAACAACTTGTAACATAATTAAAAATGTGAAGAAAAAGAAAAAAGGAAGTAGTTCTGTTCTGCAGTTTTCTCTTAGAAAAGAGATGAAAATCTTGTGAAAAGTTTTAATATAAATTTGTCGTCAAACTTTATTTTAAGTGTGAGTTTTTCTGTATTCAAGGCAAACCCACAAGAAATTTTTGATTTGTTTCTAGATTGTAAATCCTTTTGTTCAGAGAAAAATGGCTTCGTCAAGCTCTTACAACTCCCCATGTGCTGCCTGCAAATTCTTGAGAAGGAAATGTATGCCGGGTTGCATATTTGCCCCTTACTTCCCACCTGAGGAGCCTCAAAAATTTGCCAATGTCCACAAGATATTTGGAGCAAGCAATGTCACCAAGCTACTGAATGAAGTACTACCTCACCAGAGAGAAGATGCCGTGAACTCTCTCGCTTATGAAGCTGAGGCACGAGTGAGAGACCCAGTTTATGGCTGTGTGGGTGCTATTTCCTTCCTCCAAAGGCAGGTTCAGAGATTGCAGAGGGAGCTTGATGCTGCGAATGCTGATCTGATTCGCTACGCCTCCAATGAGATCCCCACAGCATTGCCAGCGTCAGGAGTTAGCTCAATGACACCAATGTCGGCATCTCGCCAGAGGATTGGTATTGAAGGAGGTTTCTACCAAGCTCCCGGCGTGTCTCTTCCTTATCACCTTCCTTGGAATGATAACCCATCAGGGAATTTCAATGAAGGAGGAGGAGGAGACGGTAGCATGTGAATTGAAAGTTGATCAGGCATGAATCCCATGTAGGGTTTTTAGCAACCTCTCAAGGCATGCCTGCAAGAACACTCTTGGTATGGTATTATAACGTTTCTAGCTAGGTAGCCTCACATGGACCCTTTGGCTAGAACACTCAAGTTCTATTGTTGCCTAATTAATAATTTATTGGGTAATTGGTCTGGTTATTATATTATAAGTATACTTGCTAAAACCATTAGCTTTAAGTATCGGTGTTTTAGCACAGGATAAATAAGGGTGTAGAATAAAGCAGTGTGTGGTTATTGAAGCTTTTGTTGTGTCATTAGTGCAACTCAAGGCATGTGCATGCCGGAGTTGCCCATTTCTGTGTCATTAATTATTTATGGTCAAGAATAAATGATATATCATTAGTTATGTTTATAAAGAGGATTCTCTTAGCCTAAGTCTATGACTTGGTCCTCCTTTACACAATATGTTCTTGCCTTTCTTTATTTTTTTCTGTGTTGGTCTTGAGGACCACTGATTTACTTTACTCTATATAAATTTTATGCAACTAATTGTTAGCCGTAGATTTCAAAAAGTTATTTATAAAAATATAAAAATTCAACTCTAAGTCGCACTTTATCAGCTGACCAAAATTTTACTTCTAATCGTGCTTTTGGACTCATCTTCTTTGATTAATGAGAAAGCAATCTATCTAAAGATATGGAACCTGCTGCATGTACTAGGAGGTCAACAGGTTTCCCTAACGCATAAACTCAGCAAATATTCCGTCTTTCTTTCTCTTTTTGGCCAGTACTTCAGATACTCAAGCTCAAAGTGTTAAAGAAAGAACATGATTTTGTGCATAAATTCCAACTTTTTTACCCTCAATTACTTTTGAGTTAATCTTATAAAGAGATCTTGTAGCTTTGCTTATGTAAAACACAGAGATTCACCTCTTACTTCTTTCATATGATTGTAAATAATCAATACAGTCGGAAACAGTACACCGCCCTCATTGGATCCGATTCATAAAAGTAGATCATGCTCTCCCATGTAAGGTGTCTTCAGCTTTTTTTTTTAATAATTATTATTTTAATATGTTTCACTACTTTCCCAGCACAACCTCTCACTGTTTTCAACCACTACTTTTGTAGGCAAAACTGTAGACCCTGAAACAGAAGTGATAACACTATTTTCGAACCTTTCTCTCACTCTCACACAGGAGTTAAATCATCCCCTAGTTGTGCTTCAATTGTTAGCTCAAAGGTTCAAGCCCCTTTCTCTATTTACGCATGACGGCATGAGCTTCTAACATTAGTTAAAGCAAATAACAAGTAATATTTATTTCTTTTTATTTCAGAATATGTCACGTATCTATGTAGATATGTACTCAATGTAGTTTAGGGTTAGGGTTTCGCACCCTAGAGTTGTAGAATCTTCAGTTATTATATATTTACATGATTCAATAATGTGAATGCACATAGATATCTTTTCATCTCAAGAAAAGAAAAGAAAAAAGAAAATAGAGGGTGATTGTAGTTTTCTCAGAACCAACATTATACCTTCGAACTAAAATCCTAAGAATATGGACTGAGAGAGATGTGACTTATAATATGGTCTCAGCGGAGGAGATGACTGAGAATTTCCTTAGTTTCTTCGCCTGTCTAGTTCTTTTCTTTTCATCCTCTCTCTCTCTCTCTCTCTCTCCCTCTCTCCCCCCTATCCATTACCTTTTGTGTAAGGGTACGAAAGCTTTCATCAGAAAACACGTCTGTTTCTTCAGTTTCTGCTTCACTTTTTGTCATACTCTATAGCTCTCTCCTTGACACTCCTTACACTCATAAACAGATTGCTGTGATATACACATATTAGTAGTAACAGCCCTACAAAATTAATCAAAATTTAACCTGTCAAGATCGAATAGCAAAGAAAAATGGTGATTTTTAGGGACACAGAGAAATGTGTGTAGAGGGAGAGAGAATCACGTCTATTGTCCTTTAATTAATCATCTCCTCACTTCAGTTACCTTTCTCGAGATTACCAAATCCTCACCTTTATCTTTCTTGGAATTTTTGGTGAACCAAATCTAATATCTGACCCTTCTCATGTATCGACCGTGGAAAAGTCTTCCTTATTGCATCAAGATATTTATATTACACAGCCGAAAGTACCTTAACAGTGTATGTATACAGATTGTCTATGCTTTTATATACGCGCGGACACAGGCGGATAAAGGCTTAACAGCGTGTGATGTCAACATGTTTCCTTGGATCAGATACGATCAGAAGGTGAAGTCAGAGTCATGAGGCCTTTATGAAGTTATTGTTGGGCCTTTGGAACTGTGAAGAATGGAACAGATGGTGATTCAGAAGTCAGAATCTGTCAAACCCATCAATCTCTCTCTGCAAATTTTAAAGACGTAATGAAGAAGCAAGCCAAAGGGGCGGGTGAAAAGTGGTAGGTTTTGGTAGGGACTAACACCTGATGGTAAACGCATGTCCTGTTTATGTTCTGCAAACAAGAAAAAAGTTCAAAAGAAAGGAGAGAGTAGTTTCATATGCATTTCTTCGTCGTGGGACTGTGAAGTGACGGAAAAGTACACCATCATTTGTGCCTTTTTACAGGGAAAGGATTGAAATTTCTTTGACATGCATGTACTGCGATCTGCTCACAACTATTACCTAAGGAGTGAAACTTTTATCATGCTTTCATTGATTGCATATCTATCATTAGTTTCTGAAACATAAATGAGTTAAAAGATGATGTTTTCCAGCAGATCCCGTTCAGAGAAATCCATGATGAATTTCAAAATGAGTTTTAATCATGGCCGAGGATCCCTGCAAATTTTAGTGAAAGGTTTCTAGCTTTCAGAACTAGCGAGCTTTAATCTGGAGTTAAGCTTCTTTGAAGATGCCAAAGATCTCTACAATAGACCTAACGTTATAAAAAAACATTACGATTCAAATCAAGGTTTACGCTCTTCTTCACATTTTGTATATAAAGGCTCAATCTCATTACGGTCAGGTGAAGGTTTAAAATATGTATGTTTCTAAAAAGAGCATGCATATCATTAGCTTATTATGCATGTAATTGTTTTATTTTCTTTTTCCAGCAGCCAAAAAATTAGACTTTCACCTTGTGAAAATCACAGTTCATATAAATACATGTTTCCAATAACACAGTTTACTGTTAGTCATATTTAGACTTTCACGTTGTGAAAATCACAGTTCATATAAATAAATGTTTCCAATAACACAATTTACTGTTAGTCATATTGGTTCCTCGTTATTAAGGCTATATTTTGTTCCGTAGGTTTAATAATAGAATGGAATAGAACATAATATTATTTTATCATTTAGAAAGAGATTTTATAATAGAATTAAATGAAATGAGATGGAAGATGTGAGTTTTTTATTTCATCTTATTTCATTCTAAATAGTCAAAATGAAAATCTTTCAATTTGGAGGGTCTATTATAGAATGTAAAATAATAAATAAGTTTACACTATATTATATTATATATCTTTCATCCAAATAACGTTTCATTTCATCCAAATAACGTTTCATTACGATACATTATAAACCCTTCCAAATAAAAATTACATCTCCGTTCTATTATAAGTCATTTCATTTCATTTCATTCTATTCCATTAAAAATTTTATGTCCAACTAAACATATCCTAAGAGGCAAGATTGAACCTTATGAGAGAAGAATGATTAGTCTATCCAAGGACTTAAATTCCAAATCTTCTCTTCTGATCCTCCCCTCTCACCTGCTATATGCTAATTGCTTTTAAATCATATATATATATATACCTTTGGACATGAATCTTATATATGGAACCTAGGCAAGCTTAGACACTTTGTTCTTGCTTAAAATATAAACATAATGGACCTACCTATCCCCATTAAAAGCATTAAAAATTATACAATCTTATATGACTATGAGTTAAAGTATAGAAAACAAAGAAACAGTTATAAACCCCAAAACTCTTTAGCCTAATGACAGAGAAGAACACTAAACGATGCCCTCTAAGATGGAGGGTGGAAATTTTAGCCAAAAGATAATGGTACAAGCATCAGTGGGGAAATCATACTAACCATTGTTAGGTACAAATACAATAAATGCATCTATAAGCTTTATATAGTAAAGTATCATGAACCAAATTCGACGGGAATGCTTTTGATTTTTGAGACTTTCATAAAATAAATTCATTAAATGCCGAAAGCACTTCATGCATAAACTAAGATCAATATTCTGGGGATTGAGCTTTATGTAAAAAAGAAGTTGAAGCCGATTGTTTTGGAATAATATCAGATGTAGAGTTCCTGTAGCACGACAGACATATGATAAGACTAAAATTTGCAAAAGACTGTAATTACAAAATGTCTGTAAGAACATTCAAAAGTTTTTTGCCATATCAATTGTTTTGACAATGTAATAAAACAAGACTAGATTGTTGTTACGTTGTTGCGATTCGGTTAGGTGCTAATCTTACTAATGCTTTAGTTGTCCTAAAAACTAGTTATTACTAAATTGACTATAGAATGATTTGTTCATAATTTATTAGTCAACACATAGCTAGTAATTGTAGTTCTTATAATAAGATATGTTCTTTCTAAATTTTAGTTTATTATTATTGGTTGTGAGTATAATAATTAATTGTATTTTTTATCTTACAGAGACTTATTCTTTGTTTAATCCTTTTACTAAAATTCTTAACAACGAGAAGACATAACTTATTTAAGGTTTAGATAATATTTATAATTGTGTATGCATAGTTTTAATTGCTTGTCAATAACTTTATGTACTAATTTGTTACTATTTATTTCTTGTAGTATTAGATTATGTTTTTATCTAGTAATAATAATTAATTGTCTAAAATATATTGTTCTTATAACTTAGTATGTTTTCTATTTAAATTATTTATTCACATTTTAGTGAATATAATGAAAGCATAATTTCGTGAAATGAGAAGTATTAAACAATGTAAATAAAGCAATGATTTAAAGCAAGAAATAAATTAAAGTACTAAGAAAAATAATAAAAGAAGAGAGTGATGTTTTACCAATTATTAAAGATAATAAAATAATAATAAATAATAAACTACAAAAAATATTATATGTTAATATCAGAAATATAAAGTATAAAAGGTTGGTTTAATTAGTATGAATAAATGTAAAACATAAAATAAATACGAAGTATTATCATTTATGGGCAATAAAATCAATCTACTGCAAATTCTAATATTTATAGTGTAATATAAACAACTGAAAAATAATAAGTAATAAAACTACTCATGTTTTATTTCATAATAATATGTGAAACGAGGAGTTTATGATAATAAAGGGGTTTATAGTAAGAGCAAAGGTCAATTTAAGTAATAGTTTTTACAGGAGTTTAGAGGAAGAGAAGGAAGCTTATATAGTTATTTTTTTTTAAAAAAGAGAGAAAAAGACACAAAAAAATTAAAAATGTGAGACAATATAAAACTTAGAATAGCTGAGAAAAATATAAAAAATTAAAAAATCACCTACTTTTTATTATAATAAAGGGTAAAATTAGTTAAACCCCCTTAAGATTTGACATATTGTTAATACATGTTTAATTTTTAAACATCATTAATTTTTTATAATTTTAGTTTGAGAAGAACTAGCGGTTAACCTCTATTTTAAGATAATGTCGTTTAGATTGTGTTGATACTTGATATGCTTTTTTTTCCTTCTCTTTTTATTTGAAGTCTAGTCTTAATTAACATCACGTTTAGGGTTGGTTTATATAAATCTATAAGCCACTGCCATCTACCTACCGCTAGGGCTTTAAATCCCGCCACATGCACGAGGTCCGTCTAGGAAAACAGAATACTTTCTTATGCGGTTAGTGCAAATAGAATACTTTTAGTAAACTATAAAAGGGCTAGGGTTCCCCATCTTTAAAAGTACAATGTATTGGGTTTGTCAGATCATACCAATGATGATAGGCATGATGGTTGCGATCAGAGTTGTGCATAAATAAAACACAATGACGACATTAGCTTGGGAAATTATTTTTTTGCTTAACCTTCTTTTCTTCTTCAAATAAAAAAGAACCTGAATACCTTTAACAATAAGGGTAGCCAAACTTTGATTGAGAACATTGTTGGTTCCATTCATGTGACATTCTCCCTTGAGCCGCTTTAAGAATTAATTCATTAGTCAGTTTGGTGATTTATACTCCTTACCAACATTAAACTTGATTTGTCGCATAGTTAATATATGACTAATTCTTGACTTTACATTATAGCTTACAAGATATTGTTCCAGCTCCCAGATCACGTAGATATGGAAGAGAAAAAGAATATCTAGTTGTCACACTTCATGCATCATTGTGAACGGCCGTTGAGTATAATAAAATGCGCAGAAAGCATGCAACTTTGGAGCATATATAGATACGTTTTGACTTGTTGAAAATGACAATCGCCATTAACGTAATCTTTTGTTTTGGTGCATGTTAATGGAATCTTGCCCATTAGAATATGGTAGCATCCCGATTCGATGATACTTCCATCTTTTTCTTTATGAAACGATAAAATTATGCTAAATTCAATCGTCATGGAACCCACGACCTATTGACATAGGTCCGTACGTATTCTTGGTGGGAAATTAATTAATTGTTTGATTGTTTTACAATTTTTATATTTATTTGATAAAAGAGTTCCAAATATGTTAAAAATCTATTTGGTAAGAATAATTCCTATTGAAATATATTACTCTCTATTTTACACCAACAGAGAAAGAAAACAATGATATTTTAACATGTATTCTTAAAGCACGTCATAACTCGAAGTTACTCCTCATGCCATCTTAGACGAAGGTCCATTTGGCGGTAACTCGAAGCTACTCCTCATGGCATCCTAGATGAAGGCTCATTTGGTGAAAGAAGTGAGGGTCCATTAAATTTCTTAAGAGAAACGCTGTCCATACCCTTTGGCCCGATTCCGAATTCTTCCTCTTTGGAGATTCATATCCATCGACATGTTTTAGGATTTTCAACCAACATATTTACAGGATCTTCACCGGCTAATTAGCAATAACATCGAGAAGAAGAAAATATAGTTAGTCACATTTTCACTCACCTCCTACTCCTAGATAAGACCTATACAATTTTTACCAAGCTCGCACAGAAAGACGTCAAACACGTATACAAAAGCCATGCAGCCCTCTTCCTCCACTTCACTGCCACATGTTTTTCACCCACTCCACGTGTCCTTCTCATCTTCTGCTTCTTCTTCTTAATATAATTTCTTCCTCTGAACATAATCCACTAGAAAAAAAAAAAAAAAACCCGTACAATGGCCCAACACCAACAGCGACAACACGATGCCGGCCTCAAAACCTTCCTTCCTGAAAAGGGTCCTTCCTCTTCGCAGGTTTTGGCCGTTGTGACTCTGTTGCCACTCGGCGGTTTCCTCCTCCTCTTGACGGGGCTGACCCTCACCGGAACCCTGATCGGATTTGCTGTTACGACTCCACTTTTCGTGATCTGTAGCCCAGTTTTGGTGCCTGCAGCTTTGGTTATTGCTTTTTCGGTGTTAGGGTTTATTACTTCGGGAGCTTTTGGGATCACTGCACTATCTTCACTGTCGTGGATGGCTCGGTATCTTTGTCGTATGCGGTTGACGGAGCAGGTGGAGCATGCAAAGAGGCGCGTGCAGGACACAGCGGGTGCAGTGGGGCAGAAGGCTAGAGAAACGGGGCAGTCTGTACAAGGTAAAGCTCAAGAAGTGGTAAAGGGTGAAGAAGGTGGACAGAAACAAGAAGGTGGGAAGACATAATTTCGACAATTTTGAGGTGAGGTCACAGGTCAGGTGATGTTGGGCCACTAGGCCTGCAGGTCGGTAGATTTTACTTTTCTTGTAGGTGCAGCGAGCGTGCTAATGAAAGAATTTTAAGGTTCGATTACTGTAAAAACCATTTAAAGGTTTGTTTATCCTTTGTTGTAATGAAGTATCTGTATTGACTTAAATAAACTCTATTTGTTCTGTGCTTTGATGAATCAAGTTTTCTTCTTTCTATTTGGATGTGGTTGGTTTTCAATGGAATAAGAGATAGGCCACTGAGATGATCTGTAATTTTCTTGTCTTTTCAAGAAGACTCGAAAACCAGAGAATCTTCTTGGTTCTTTAATAGTCTTTGCTTGTTCAATCAAGATGGAGAGTCGCAAAAGACAACAAGAGTTATAAAACATATTGATTAACTTCCTGAAATACAAAGTCATATATACCTTTTA
Organism: Erythroxylum reticulatum; assembly: GCA_025504915.1. NCBI lineage: Eukaryota > Viridiplantae > Streptophyta > Magnoliopsida > Malpighiales > Erythroxylaceae > Erythroxylum > Erythroxylum reticulatum. The sequence goes on along the minus strand of JANSVA010065506.1, from coordinate 881 downwards.
TAAAGTACTAGTGACAATCTTTGGACGCCTTAAAATAATAAATAGAGAGATTGAAATAGCTATATAGGTATGAAAAAGGTTTTTGTATATTTGAAAATTTTTGAAACAGGTTTTGTATATTTGGAAAGTAAAATTATATTAAATAAAAAATAAAATATGTGATTGATAGTTTAAAAAATGAATTTTAAAATGAAAATATTTAAAGTGGCATTTAAAGGATTGAAATAAAGTAAAAAGAACTAGATAAAATGTTCAATGTTTTTAAAAAGCATAAATAAAATTGAAGATAAAAATAAATAGATAAAGATATCGACAATTTGAATAAGAAGATCTTTAAAAGAATGGGGGTACTCAAAACAATAATTGAATTAAATTTAATTATTTTTTAAGAAAGATTTAGAATTATTTAGGAAATTAGAAACTAGGAATATTTTTCATGGTTTGTAAATTTATGATAAATAATTTACGGATTCAAATTTAACTGATTAGTTGTCTTTAACTTAAAATAAAATAAGAGCTCTTAATGAGCTAGAGAGTCCAAATTAAAAAAATAAAAGTGTATAACTTTATTTTTATAAATTGAGCTTTAAAGGAAAGATTAGCTTTTGAGAATGATTATTTGGATTAAATTATTTATAAATTTTAATTCTTACAATTTAGATTTAGGCCTATATTTAACATAAGTACTAAATATAAGGATTAATTAGGTAAAAATGCCTCATTTAATTTAAACTATTAAAAGATAAGAATTCAAATAAGATTTTAACTTTTAAATTGTAATCTTAATTAAATTAAATTTAAAAGAAAATATCAATAATTAATAATAATAATAATAATAATAATAATAATAATAATAAATACAAAATGATGCTTAATAATAA
>JANSVA010065485.1:0-12194 GCA_025504915.1 Erythroxylum reticulatum | reverse complement strand
ATTATGTTTGTCTGGTGGGTGAGTTGGAGGGTTAGATTTGAATGTAAGTGTTTGTTTAAAATGTTTGTGGGTTTCAGCTTCTAAGGGTTTCGCTATGGCGAAGTCAAAAGTTGTCGTGGCGAACCTTTCTGAAGGTGTCTTGGCCATGGCAAAGAATGACTTACACTGCAGCAAACTTTTCCCGAAGGGTCTGTGGAGATAACTTTATGGGTTCGCCAAGGCAAGCTATACTGCCACGCTGAGATCTTATTATAAATGTAATAGTTTCCACTTTTCTTTCACACCACCCTCTAGCGATTGTCCCCAATAGTCTTCTCGGAATTCGTCTCAAGACCTGGTTCAAATATCTTTTGGTATCCGAATCGATTGTTGGGCTCTGAAAACTGGGTCTAATAGTGAATCTTTTAAAAGGTTCAAAGAATTCAAAGCTAAAGCTAAGAAGCATCTAGGCAAGCCATTAAAACAACTTCGATCAGATAGAGGTGGTGAGTACTTATCTAAAGAGTTCTAGCATTATTTAATTGACAATGGAATTGTTTCTAATTTGTCAGCTCCTCAAACACCTAATAGAATGGTGTAGCTGAGAAGAGACATAGGACTCTATTGGAAATAATAATATCAATGATGTCCTACGTTAGCCTTCTAGAATCATTCTGGGGATAGGCCATACAAACGACAACATATCTTCTTAACGTTGCTCCATCCAAATCAGTGCCTAAAACACCTAGGGAATTATGGACTGGTCGAGTGCCTTCATTGCAGCGCTTAAGGACTTGGGGATACCTAACCTATATTCTAAGACTTGAATCCACAATGATGAAACCAAGGTTAGAAGTATGTTTGTTTGTAGGATATCTTACAAGAACTCGAGGGTACTATTTTTATAGTCTTCAGGATAAGAAGGTATTTGTGTCGACAAATGTGACCTTCTTAGAGGAAGAGTTTGTGAGAAATCACAAAGTTAGAAGTGAAGTAGTACTAAAGTAGTTAGCTATTTTGTCCAATTTAAGAGTTGATATGGATATAATAGAACAAGATGTCGAAATGGATTCAAGAGTTGAATCAGAAGTGCAACCTGAGCATCAAGTAGTACGTAGATGTAGTGGGAGATTTTGAGACAACCAGAAAGGTATCTAGTTCTAGGAGAAGGCTTTATTTCCATCTCAGAACAAGAAGAAATGGATCCTATTATGTATAAACAGGATATTAATGATGTTAATGTAGAAAAATGGCTCAAGACTATGGAATAAGAAATAGATTCCATGTATGCTAATGAAGTCTGGATCCTTGAAGATCTACCACCAAGTATAAAATTCATAGGGTGTAAATGGATCTATAAAAGCAAAAGAGGATCATATGGAAAGGTAGAGACCTTTAAAGCTAGATTGGTAGCCAAAGGCTGTATAGACCTTAAGGAGACTTTTTCTCCAGTTATCATACTTAAGTTTATCAGGATTCTTTTGATCATAGCAGCCTATTTTAATAGTAAATGGATGTCAAGATCGAATTTCTTAATATGGATCTTGAGGAGATCATTTATATGGCCTAACCAGAAGGATTCATTGAGCCAAGTGATTAGCATAAGGTGTACAAGTTGTAAAGGTCCATTTATATACATAAGCAAGCATTTAGGTCTTGGAACATTAGGTTTGATAAGTCTATCAAGACCTATGGGTTCATACAAAACCTAGATGAGCCTTATGTAAATAAAAGGATATAAGATGGAAAGGTTATTTTTCTAATCCTGTATGTTGATGACATTCTACTCATTGGGAATGATGTGGGAATGTTATCTATAGTTAAGGGATGGCTGAATGAACAATTTTCAATATAGGATTTGGAAGAGGCTAACTATATTCTAGGTATCAAACTTATAAAGGATCATAAGAACAAACAGATAGACTTATCTCAATTTACGTACATTGAGAACGTGCTCAATAAGTTTTACATGCAAGATTCCAAGATATGAAAGCAAACTTTCAAAGGAACAATCACCTAAAACCCAAGACGAGGTTGAACACATGTGTAACATTCCATATGCTTCGACAGTTGGAAGTTTAATGTATGCAATGCTTTGCACTAGACCAGATATCTGTTAAGCAGTGGAACTGGTAAGTAGATTTCAGCCTAATCCAGGAGTGGAGCATTGGACTATGTTTAAGTATGTATTGAAGTATCTTTGTAGGATGAAGAACTTACTGCTTGTTTACTTTGGAAGTAATCCTGTTCTGACAGGATATACAGATTCCGATTTCCAATCAGATGTTGATTTAAGGAAATCAACTTTTTCTTCTATATTTGTTTTAAAAGGTGGAGCCATAGTCTAGAGGAGTATCAATCAATCTTGTATTGCTAATTCGACTATGAAGGTGATTGAACCTAAGTTTCTTATATAAATTGGTGACATTTGCATGGTTTTTATTACACTTCTTGGCTCTTATTTTCGAATTTTATGCTTAATTTGACTCTTGAGTGTTTGCCTTTACCTTATGTAGATTGAGAGAAAAATTGTCACAAATAATTAGTAATTGTGCCAAATTAATTTTCTAGAATAATTTATACTACAAACTACCATCTGTTTATTATAAGTGACTTAAAAAGTAGAGATAAGGAGTGAAGGCTGAAGATGATAAGTCAATAAGTCAACAGGGCAACAGGAAAGTTTTCCAAGGTGAAGTATAAAGAACTTATGCAGAAACTCTTTGGGAAAAGTTCACCGCGGCGAAGGAATATGTTTACACAACAGCAAAAGTTGAAAATGAAGTTAATAAACTTTTGGGAAAAGTTCACCGTGGTGATGCATCTCCTCACCACTGCGAAACCTTTGAACTGGTATGACTCGGACCATTTTCAGCAAAATAACCCACTGTACAACCTGATCCATCAACCCGATTCGTGAAACTTACCTATTCTAGGTTAAGTGGTACTGGTAAAAAAAGAAGAGGCCGACACACTCAAAGGATCATCACCTTTCTCTCATCTCCATACCTTCATTCTCACACAATCTTTCATCCATTTTTCTATTTTTGGTTGCTACCATAGGTATCTCTAGTGGGTTCTTAGTGGTGAAGTCTCTTGGAGCTATGATTGGCTAGACATTCCGATCCGTTTGAAGATGTAGCAATGGCTTAAGTCCAACGAGCTTAAAAGGGGAGTAGATTAATCCATGTTTAGTTGTGATTTACAAACTCCTAGGTTTAGGATTTATGATTTGTAGTTAAACATTCTTGATTAGAGTTTAATCAAGTGTTAGCTATTCATTGTATTGTGGGATTTGTTAATGTAGAACTTGGAGCTTTAATATAAGAAGTCTCATATATGTCAATTTATGATCTTGTTGAATCTCTTTTATCTTGCCTAATTGTGTTTGATATTTAGTTGATTTGAGATCCCAAAATGACTTGTTGCATTGAATTAACCACTATACACACTAAGGGTATTTAACAAGGTCTTAAGAAATGGAGTTCATTGATTAAGACCTTGGACTTAAAGAGTTCTTTAAGGTTTACCATTTGAAACTTAGCGATTTTCACTCCCATCAAAAATTGATTTCAAACTATGATAGCCAAGCTCATTTTCAAGAGGATACTATCACCATTTGATCATTGATTTTATCTACCAGTTTTTTTTTACATTCCCAAAAATCCAAAAAAAAACTTTTGACGTGTTTTTCCTTATAGTTCATTTTTAATTTAGTAAAGATTTCCAAAGGCAAAACCCCCCCTTTTTCTTACCAATTTAGTTTGGACTTCATGATATATAGGCTAGCTTAGGTCCATTCCAATAGGTTTCGATTAAGTGAAACGACTCGAGGTTACAACCTATATTGCAATCCTTGGAATATATTTTTGATTTGACCTCCAAGGGTAAGTACTAAAGCTTGGATCAAAATGGTGTCGTTGCCGGGTAACCAAGCGATCGGTTCTCTACGTTAGCTTCTGTCATTTTTACTAAGGTAAAGAACCTTGGTTTAGATTGCATTTTAGATAGTTTAGTTTCACACTTATCAATAGTATAGGATTTCATTTTCTTTACACAGAATTTTTGCACCCACGTAGTTTTGAACACCTCTTTTAGTGCTCTTTTTAATACACACACATTTACTTGCATACTTTACTCTCACACATACTTTCATACACCTACACACTGCATCCATCACATCTCACCTTTTTATTTAGCTTTGTGCGCTTGCAAGTAATTTTTGTTACTTTTTATTTTCATTTGAAATATTCCCATATATGCCCCGGAGAGCTAAGCTTCTATCTTTCTATACTGAAATTGAGAGACATTTAAGGAGGATTAGAAAGGATAGGAAAGAAAAAGAGAGAAGTAAGGTAGTTGTTGAAAGAGAGTCTAGTGGGCCAAGTAGTGAGAACGATTCATTAGAAAGAGTAATAATGGCAGAAAATCTAACTTTCCCGCAAAACCCTAACTTACATGCCAACCAACCTAGGAATGGTGATAATGGAGGTAATGGGGAGCATGAGCAAGTTAGCAAGAATAATGAGAATCAAAGAAGAAGAACCATTAGGGAAGCAACCACTTCTGACATGAATTATGATCCATTTACTATCGCTTTTCCTAATTTTTACGTGAATTTTGAAGTTAAAGGATTTCTCATTAACTCTCTTCCTAAATTTCATAGCTTGATAGGAGAAGATCCCTATATGCATTTGCAATCTTTTTCCATGATCTGTTAGAGTATGAAGCTGGTAGGAGCTTCGCTTGATCAAGTACTATGGAAGGTTTTTCACCTATCATTGGAGGGAGAAGCAAGGGAGTGGTATATAAGTCTCTCAAGCATGTGGCGAATGCCTACCATAGTTGGGCTAATCTATGGAAGGCATTCTTGGAGAAATATTTTTCAGCCTCCATAACTTCATCAATGAGGAAGGAGATATATTCAGCATGTCAGGATTATGATGAGTCACTCTATGACTATTAGAACTGCTTCCAAGACTTGTTATCTAGATGCCCCCATCACCAGATACCTAATAAGCAGTTAGTGTAGTATTTTTATAATGGGTTGAAAAGTCAAGATAAAGGTATGCTGGATGTGGCATCGGGAGGTTCTCTGATTGACCTTATAACTATGGATGCATGGGATCTAATTAAGAAGATGGCTTTAGTCATTAACAATATAGTGTGAGAGATACCAGAGGTGTCCATGAGTTGGGAGTTTCAACAGCATAATCTAAAAGAATGGAGAATTTGGAGTCTAAAGTTGACTCTTTGGAGAGCAGAGTAACTTCACAGTTATCCTTCATTACTGCAGAATTGAAAAACATGAGTGTGCATTGCCCAACATCTTCTATGGATCTTACTACGCCTAGTTGTGATACTTATGGGTCAGTAATGCAAATATCTAGTGTTTGCCTTGGTCAGTATGAAGAGGTGTCGACAGTTGGAGGGATGGAAAGCAAATCCTTATAATGAGGGATGGAAAGCAAATCCCAAGTTTATTTGGAGGAATGAGGAAGGAAGAGGCCCAAATAGATTTCAACAAGGAGGAGTAGATCATACTTCCACTAACCAGTTCCCCAACCAATAGCAAGCCCTGACCGTCCCACCAAATGAGGACACTAACTAACTTCTGTACAATATGATGGCTCTGATTAAGGAGGAAAGGATTTCAAACAACAATCAATTCAATGCAATAGCCTCTCTTATTCAACAAGATTCCTCTAAAACTGCTGGTCGATTCAATGCTCTAGAAAAGAGAATTGAACAATGGGAGATGAAAGCTGAGAACATCAATTCCTACATCACCCAATTGTCCAATAATATGACTGAGAATCAAGTAAGAAGCAATGGAACTAACCCCTCCAATACTATTATGAACCCCAAAAGTTTGAATGTCATAGCTCTCCATAGTAGGAAACAAGTAAGGCTCAGGAATTAAGATGAGGGAGAAGATGAAGAGGAGAATGAGGGTAGAAAATTGTCTTCGTCAACTGAGAGAGTTAAGAAGTTTGAAAGTTTAAAGGAAAGAGCACTCTTGGATGAAAAGGAGTTAAAACAATCCAAGAGAAAGGAAGCAAATTCAGAGAATACCCAAGAGTCAAGCAAGCAAGGAACCCCAGAAGCAACTGACAACGAGGTAAGTATAAAAGACCTTCCTTTTCCGAATTCATATTTGCTTATTAAAAGGATTATTGATTGTAAACATGAAAAAAGATGTCATTGAACTATTTAGGAAAGTAGAAGTCAACATCCCTTTGCTTGACCTAGTGAAAAGGGTCCTGTTTATGCGAAATACCTTAAGGACTTGTGCACTAATAAAAGAAAGTTTAAGCCTAATGAGAGAGCATAAGTTAGCTCAAGCATGTCCGCACTTTTCAAACCCCAAATACCTGTTAGGGGCCAGGATCCTGGATCTTTCACCATTCCATGCATAATAGGAAAAGTTACCATAGGAGGACCCTTGTTAGATCTACAGGAAACAATCAATGTGATGCCTAAGTTGGTCTACATATCATTAGGAGTTAAGATTCTAAAGCCTACATCTGTAGTGTTATAATCGGATGATAGGTCTCTTAGGCATCCGGTGGGGATCATAAAAGACATTTTGGCCCAGGTAAAGGGCTTCATTTTTCCAGATGATTTCTATGTACTTGGCATGTCTTCTAAAGTTGTGTAGGACACTACCTTGATTCTTGGTATACCCTTCTTAAGGACTGCTAGCACTATGATTAGCATGAAAGAAGGTACAATCACCATTGAGGTAGGAGATCAACAAGTGAGTTTTAACATGTATGAAGCTACGAAACACCCCCATGAGGATTATTTTCTCTTAGGAGTTAACATGCTTGACATTGTTATTGATAATGCATACTCTGAGTTTGAACTACAACATGTTTACTCTAACTCCGTAATAAACCGATTAAATGACTTGATTGTCAGTGATGGCCCTGAGAAGAAAGGTTTTTTGTTAATTTTTCAGGTGAATTCAGTAACATAAAGACTGACATCGATGAGGGCACAACTATAAGTAATGTACCTCAACCAGAGTGTCTAATTAAAAGGAGGCAAAAGGAGTTAGCCCAGGTAGTCGCGATATTAGATCAACATAAGATGGCTTCAACATCTGAAGGAAAGGGAGATTGTAGAGCCAACCACGTGGAGCTTGAGCTATCATTGGTTGAAGGAAGGGGAGTAATCTTTTCTCTTTTTGATCTATATAAATTGATTCCTTCTATTGTGCAACCTCCTATGATTGAGCAATTACCTGTTATATTACCAATACCTTGTCTCATAATGAGGAAGAGAGACTCCTTGCTATTTTGAAGGAATATAAGAGGGCTATAGGGTGGACTTTAGCTTATATACCTAGAATTTGCCTAGCTATTTGCACATATAAGATATTATTGAGTGAGGGCTTAAAGCCTATGAGGCAGCCCCAAAGGAGACTGAATCCACTTATCTTAGACGTGGTTAAGAAAGAAATCACAAAAATTGTTGAGTTTTGGGATCATATATCCCATTTTTTATAGTGAGTAGGTTAGTCCAATACATGTAGTGCCGAAAAAGAGTGGGATAATTGTGGTAAAAAATGATAGAGATGAGCATATTCCCACTAGAATGCAGAATTTGTGGCGCATGTGCATAGATTATAGACGATTAAATGATGTCACATAGAAAGATCATTCCCTTACCTTTCATTGACCAGATGCTTGAAAGACTTGCAGGCAAGTCACATTACTGTTTTTTAGATGGTTTCTTTGGGTAATTTCAAGTCCCCATTACACTAGAGGACCAAAATAAAACCACCTTTATATACCCTTTTGGTACCTTTGCTTATCAAAGGATGCCCTTTGGTTTATGTAATGCCCTAGGGACTTTCCAGTGTTATGTGATGGCTATTTTTTGTGAATTTTTAGAAGAACGCATGGAAGTTTTTATGGACGATTTGACAGTTTATGGTGATTCTTTTGATGCTTGTCTATTTAATCTTCAAAAAGTTTTAAAGAGGTGCATTGAAAATAATTTGATTTTAAATTTTGAAAATGTCATTTTATGGTTGTTAATGAGCATTTTGTATTAATTTTTTATACATAATTTGCTAAACTATTGTCCATTTAATGTTTAAATTGCACTAATTAAGAATTATTTGTTTTAATTTTAGGCACATATTAGATTTGGATAATGAGAGAAAAAAGTCACAAATTGGGAGCTCTTTACACTTAACAAAACACGACAACGTTCAAGTTTGGCTTGGATAAAAAAACTTAAAAAGGCACAAAGCTAGTTGGCGGCAAGGTGAGAATAGGAACATGAGTGTGTTTATTTGATAAAAGAGGACAGCTGGAAATATTAAAGAGGGTGAGAAAAAAAAAAAGAAAGCAAGTGACGGCAGTATAAAGGAGAAAAGAACAAAAAGACAACGCAGTATGGGTTGCAGTGGTGCTGAAGAGGCAGTATAAGTGGACCAAGAGCAAGCAGCAATTTAATTTGTCACATTACACAAGCAGCTCGAGAGAAAGTGGATGAAGACAGCTGCTAAAGAAAAAAATGTTGAGTTGTGCTGTGCGTGAATAAGCTGCCGAAGGTGGACCAAACCTAAATAATTGTCACATTAAGACATAAGACAAAAGAAGGATGTAGCTGGTGTAGAGATTAGAGACAAAAAGTGCTTATATACATGAATTTAGGCATGATTGGTGGGCGTGGATATTGAATAGGGAGAGCAACATCACACATGTTAGCTGGTGAAAATAAAAAGAAGACGTTGGATACAAAATGAGAAAAGGAGGATACGTTGAGTGGGGTGGAGATAAATAATGTGGTTGCTGTGGAGATTAGAGAACTTCTGAGTAACAGGTGGAGATAAAAAGATAAAGACAGTTGCTGAAGCAAAAGGTGGCATAAAAAGATAAAGACACGTTGAAGAACCCACATTGAAGCAACGTGGCTTTATGAGAGTTGAAGTAGCTGGTGGCACTCACACAAGAAGCAGTTGGTGGCATGAAAGAATATGGAAGTTGGTTGAAGAAAGAAAGGTTAAAGCAGCTGGGACCAATGGAGATGCAAAAATAAAGCATGAGTTGGGAAGCAATGAAGGAAGAAGCTAGTAGAGAGAATGTGGAAGAGCTGGAGAAGAGAAACAAATGAAGCATCCATGTTGAGAGAAAAACATCAGCAGCTGGTGCAATAAAATATTGAAGCAACTGTGTTGTGTGTGAGGTATAGGAAGAACTGAAGACCACTCAACATACTCCTCCATAAACAAGTAAGCAGCTAGAGGCAAGAGGACATAATGAAAAGTCGATAGTTGGTGGAAAGGAAGAGCTGAACATGAATGAGAAGGCTAGAAAGTTGGCAACTGCGTTAAAAGAGGACAGTTGGGTTATAGTGAAAGAAGAGAAGAAGCTAGTGGCACGAGAAAATTCAACTGCGGGAAAAAGGGGTGTTTTTAGTTTTTATTTTTATTCCATATTTATTTTAATTGTGTGGGTTTAATCAATGCAACCATATGTTATGACCATGATTTATATTGCATTGATAAATATGTATGAGTAAGTTTTTCTTTTCGGTTAAGCTTAAGATTGATATTGGATTAGGACAATTTTTGTAGTATTGATTTTTGCTTGATTGAATGCATATTTAGTCTTAATTTAGCTTGATCACCTAAATCAAGACCTTAGTTGATTGAATGCCATAACCAATGGGATTTAATTTGTCAAAAAATTAATCGAGCGACATACTTGAGACTGAAGTGTAGTCCAACCTTAGGATCTTGTGTGAGGATACCTAGGATTAACGAACTTAGTTTTAGGCTTCTTATATTGAACTCCTTTTATTCCAAATTATCTATTAACCAAGTGGGTGACTCGAATTTAGAACAGAAGGGAAAACCTATGAACATTGGGTTTGACTTGCTTAAGTGAAGTATTTCCTATATCAATCCACCATTAAAATTTTATTTTTAATGTCCAATCCAATTGAAATCTAATACCTTAATCGATTTTTACCATTTGATTAAATCAAGTCGTTTTAATACCTTGCATTTTTCATATTTCCTTGGTTTGCTTTCTTTGATTTATTTTACAAATCAATCACGAGTAATTTTTCATTGTTTAATTTAATTGTCTTGCATGTTGAAATTCTCTTGGGTACGATATCCGATTCTTATCATTTTATATTACTTGTAGATGGGGTGTACTTGCCTCTAATTGGTCTAGATAGAATTTAATTTATATTTTTTTTAGACTATAATAAATTTTTGGCACCGTTGTCGGGGAATAAATTCCTTATTGTAAGTCATTAGGTTAAACGGTATTAATTATCTCATATTTAATTCTTGCTTCGTTGTTTATTTGCGTATTTTAGTTGTTTGCTTGATTGCTTTATTTTGGTGTTTTTTATTTTCCATTCTTAGTTTTGTTATTATTTTCTTTTTATTTGTTCCATTTTGTTTATGCTCACTCGTGGTCAAAAGCTCAAGAATTTGCTACTAGATACTGAGATTGAAAAAACTGCTCACAGGTTGCGTAAGGAAACCAGATTGGCTCGGAGCAGTAACACAACAGAAAGGATTAGAGAAGAGCAGTTCATAGAGATGGAACAACATGAGGAGAGGTTGATGCCACATATTGAAAAGAGAAAGGAGTTAACTATGATGGATTTGACTATGTGGCACAACAATAGACCCATGCCTCCCATTATAAGGTCGACGATCACAGCTTCAAGTTTTGAGATTTCTCACAACATTACATCCATGGTGAGAGCATCTCAATTTGGAGGATTGCCTTTGGAGGATCCGAATAACCATTTGGAGACATTTCTGGATATTTGTGATTTGTTCAAGCAGAATGGAGTATTGGAAGATGCGGTGAGATGAAGGTTATTCCCATTTTCTTTAACGGATAAGGCCAGAGCATGGTTAGCTAGTTTACAGTCAGGATCGATTACTACATGGGATGAGATAATGAGATTTTGTTTGGAAAAAAATTTCCCTCCTATCAAGGTTGGAAAGATGAAGAATGAGATCACTTCCTTCACTCAATATGAAAATGAAAGTTTATAAGAAGCGTGGGAGCAATTTAGGGATATATTGGCATAGTGTCCTAGTGATAGGTTCTCTACATGGCAGAAGATTAATACTTTATATACAGGAATGACCCCATCGACCAGGAGTACCATAGATGCTGCCGCAAGAGGTAGTTTAATAAGAAAAACGCCAGATCAAGACTACAAGTTGATTGGCAAGATGGCCACTAGCAGTTTTCAGTATCATATAGAAAGGCATCCCAGACAACCTACAGGAGCTCGTGTAGTAGACAATACAGTGGATTTATTTGCTCAGATGGATGTTTTAATGAAGAAGTTGGATAATCTGATGCACAGTGTGAGAGGAGGAGTTAGCTCTTCCTTAAGGAATTGTGCTTTATGCGAGCATTATGGTGGAGATTCCCATGCATCTTCTGAGTGTCAAGCCGGGAATCCTTTTGCTCAAGAGACAGAAGAGACCCATTATATGGGAAATTATAACCAACAACGAGGGGATCCAAGTTCTAACACCTACAACCCGAGATGGAGGAATCATCCAAATTTCTCTTAGCGAAACAAACAGGTGGCACAACTATAGTCATCCAATGTTCAGAGACAGCCACCTCTCGATTTTAAGGCTCCTAATCCTATGCAAACAGAGAAATCTAATCTTGAAGAGCTACTCTTGAAGTACATTTCCACTACTGAGGTTAGGATGTAGAACCAAGAATCTTCTATCAAACATTTGGAGAATCAGATGAGCCAAATTGCAAGTTTGTTGAAGGAAAGACCTTCGGGTTCATTTCCTAGTAAGAGAACATGCAAAGGAAATCTTATTGAGGAGTGGAATACATCTTGAAGAAGTTAAGGAGAAGTAGAAGGATAAAGAAGTGGAAAAGAGTGAAGCAGAAGAGAGTCGGGAAAGTGGCAATGAGGCCAAGGAAGCACTAGCTAAAAAGGAGGATCATCCAAAGCTATTTGCTAACCCCATCACACATCTAGTAAAACCTCGGATTCCTTATCCTCAAAGGTTGAAAGGTATGCAATGAGATAAGCAATTTGATCGTTTTATCGAGATATTTAAAAAGTTGCAAATAAACATTCCTTTTGTTGAGGCCATAGTGCAGATGCCTACTTATGCTAAGTTTTTGAAAGAAATTTTGTCTAGTAAAAGGAGGCTTGAGGAGTATGCCACGGTGAAGCTG
>JANSVA010065456.1:0-12194 GCA_025504915.1 Erythroxylum reticulatum | reverse complement strand
TTTTGAAAATTTTTGAAAATTTTGCAAAAAAGTCCCCCAATTTTTTAAAATTTCCGGTACCGGCCGGTATTTAACCGGTATTTTGAATACCGGCCGATACCGACGAAATTGGGCGGTACCGACCGGTATTTTATACCGGTACCATATATACCCGTACCGGTACCGGTTTTCGGCCGAAACGGTACGTACCGGCCGATACCGGCCAGTACGAAACGGTATTCAATACCATGATTGAAACAGAGTTAAATGAACACAAATAGGAGCAATAGCCCTTTCAATGTTCATTAATCGTAAGAGAAAACAAAATATCCACTAGCAGGAGGCTAGGGCCTATCCTATTCCACGCACTATTACAATGATTAAAAAAAAACCCCTTCGCAGTTACAATCACGTGCCTTTTATTATTGCTGTATTAACTAATTGCCTTCTCAATTGTTGCCACCTATCTCTTCATTGTTTTGCTAGTGACGTGTTGTTTTCATTCCTTTTAGGCTTTCTTATATAGACTTACTTAATTTGGTGCTTATCAATACTCCCGGTCAGAAGTTTCACCTTATCCTCAAGGTGGAAATCAGGGAAATGATCTTCAATATCTTGGAACTTCTCCCAAGAGCTCTCATAAGTTGGTAATTCATTCCATTTGATGAGAACATCTATTGAACCATCGGTTTCAATGCGAATATCCAAGATCGATTTTGAATAAACATATAGCTCCATATCATCAGTGAGACAAGTCAGTAGTGGTTAGTGTTTGAACTGTTCTCCTATAGCTTTCTTTAGTTGGGATACATGAAAAACAAAATGGATTTTAGCATCAGTTGGTAATTTCAGTCTATACTCAACAACTCCGATCTTCTCAACTACTTGAAAGGGTTCGTAAAATATGGGAGAAAGCTTCTGATTAACTCTTCTCACCAAGCTATGTTGTTTATATGGTTGAAGGCGTACATAAACCATGTCTCCAATGTTGAAATGAAGTTCTCTTTTCTTTGCGTCAACCCACTGTTTCATTTTGTTTTGAGCAGCAGCTAGATTAGTTTTCAATGTATCAAGTATGACATTTCTTTTCCCTACCAATTGATTCACATCCTCTACAAAAGAGGGCTCATTTGTAAGCCTTAGAAGAGTTGGTGGAGATCTACCATACAAGGCCTAGAATGGAGTCATTTTTGTTGACTCGTGATAGGTTATGTTAAACTAATATTCTACCCAATGTAGCCATTCAGCCCATTGTTTTTGTTTATGACCATAAAAGCAACGTAAATAAGTCTCAAGGCACCGATTTACAACCTCAGTTTGGCCGTACATTTGGGGATGATAGGCTGAGCTAATCCTCAATTTCGTACCTGCTAATTTGAATAATTCCTTCCAAAAATTGCTCATAAAAATTTGATCTCTATCTAACACAATAGAAACAGGATATCCATGCAAACGAACAATCTCCTTGACAAATAAGACAGCTATATCTTTAGCATTATAAGGATGTTTGTGAGGGATAAAGTGCACATACTTGGTGAGGCGATTGACTACCACCAAAACAGAATCTAATCCTTTTGATTTAGGTAATTCACTAACGAAATCCATAGAAATGTCGTCCCAACTTAGTTGCAGAATCAGTAAAAGTTGCAATAGCCCTGCTGGAGACAAAGTGGAGTATTTGTATTGTTGACAAATTTGACATTGTGCCACAAAATTCTTGACATCTTATTTCAGCCCTTCCCAGCAAAAGATTGATGTTGTATGTACGAAAGAAACCTGAGTGACCACCCAAAGGCAAAGCATGAAATTCATAGAGTAAGGTAGGGATCAAGGTGGACCATTTTGGAATGACTAGTCTGCCTTTGTAGAAGAGTTGCCCTCACCTAATAGTATAATGAGGATGAGAGGATGGTTACAACGCTACCTCCTGTAGAATATTTATGAGTTTGACATCTTTTCACAACTCCTCTTCCAAATCTTCTAATCCCATGACTTCACTAATTGAAAATGCTACCAATAATTTCCCTTCATCTATTCATAACAAAGCATCAACTACATTGTTACTAGGTCCAGGTTTATATTGTATTTCAAATTGGAATCCTAACAACTTAGATACCCATTTTTGTTGCCGCTCGCCCATAATTTTATGCTCGAATAAGAACTTCATACTTCTCTGATATGTTCGAATTATAAATGGCTTCGCAAGGAGATAGTGTCTGTATTTAGTCATAAAAAACATGATAGCCATCAATTCACGTTTGTAAATAGATTTCTACCGTGCAGTTGGAGAGAAGGCTTGGCTGATGTATGTTATTGGTCTCCCTTCTTGCATAAGGACAACACCAATCCCAATTTCAGACGTATCAATTTTGACCAAGAATTGCTTTGAAAAATCAGGCACAACCAAAACTGGTACCACAGTCATCTCTTCCTTTACAGCTTCAAAAGCCTTTAAAGCTTCAGAATTCTAATAGAAATTGTCTTTCTTTAAAAGTTGAGTTAATGGTCTAACAATAAATCCATACCTTCTAACAAACCTCCGATAATAACCCGTGAGACCCAAGAATCGTCTAAGGCTCTTAACATCCTTTGGTATAGGATATTTCAACATTGCTTTAATCTTTTGTGAATCCGCCTTGACACCATCACCTAATATAATATGCCGAAGATGCTCTAATTGAGATTAGGCAAAAGCACACTTCTTTCTATTAACACACAAGGTGTTTTCCAGCAGGATATTGAATGCCACTCGTAGATGTTGTACATGAGTTTGAATGTCTGGGTTGTACACTAAGATGTCGTCAAAGAGTACCAAGATGAACCTCCTGAGCTGCCGCTGAAATATGTTATTCATCAAGGATTGAAATGTAGAAGGTGCATTTGACAATCCGAAAAGCATCACAAAAACTTGTAATATCCCTCGTGTGTCTGAAATGTTGTTTTTTGGTATCTTTAGCTCTTACCTGAATTTAATGATAACCTGACTTTAAATCTACCTTTGTAAACGCCTTAGCACCCGCTAACTCATCTAATAACTCATCAATTGTCGGTATCGGGAATGTAGCACCCCAATCTCACAGGAAACGAACCTAATAGCCTGAGTGATATCCAAGTACGTACCCCGCAAGGTTGACATGCTAGAACAGTCATTCAGTCACAACTTGTTACAAATTTTTTTAAAAAACAATGTAAACGTATGCATAAATTATTAATCAAATCGGGCCCACTTTATTTTAAAAACATCTCCATTCACAAGTGTTACAATAGTCACTTGGGTCCATTTTAGATACAAAATACTTGCAATTATAATGTCCTTTTATTATCAAATCATTCAAATACACTTTGTACAATTATAACAGAACATAATTCAAAGACACAAAATCCTTGAAGATATATGCAAATGCAAACTGATCCCAACCCTTAAACCATATCTTATCTCAGTGGCTATACTCCACTTAGCCTAACTGAATAATTCCTCAGAACTTGAAAAGCCACGCTGTAATTTTTATGAGTTTTGCGAACTCAATGAGTGAACCATCATT
Source organism: Erythroxylum reticulatum (assembly GCA_025504915.1). Classification (NCBI taxonomy): domain Eukaryota; kingdom Viridiplantae; phylum Streptophyta; class Magnoliopsida; order Malpighiales; family Erythroxylaceae; genus Erythroxylum; species Erythroxylum reticulatum. Next base: position 8,673 of record JANSVA010065456.1, on the reverse strand, counting down.
GATGATTTCTCCTAAGTCAAATACACAAAATCACATATTTCACATATATTCATTCAGAACATGTATATTCCAAATATTCACATTAACATGGCACATCATATAATCATTGTGAATCAGAACATATATATATAATTACAGATGCATATGAGACTCCAGATTCGTTATTATTGTTGTGACTGAGTTTCTTTCACATATGGATATAAATACTAGCCCATTGGGCTCAGTCAGAATAGAATTCACGGAGCAAAGCTCTACGTGTAGAATACTGAGCTTAAAGCTCTATCAAACTAACTACTCTGATCACAACGCTTTTATTTGGGCATACATTTTATGAAGTGCATCAAATACAGAATATGCCATGTATAATATTCATTTATAGTGCACAATCAGAATCTCATAGTCATCGGACCTAAGTTCGGCATTCAACTTTTGTTGAGCATTCAAATATCATTTAGAATTGTCAAAGCAATCAGAACACTTCCAATACATTCTCAAATATTAAACTCCTCGGATCTTAAGTCCAGAATTCATAAACAATTCACAAACAGTTCAATAATTGGAAGTCAAACAAATCAAATCAATTATCAAAGCAATCAGAACACTTCTAATACATTCCTAAATATTAAACTCCTTGGACCTTAAGTCTGGAATTCATAAACAAATCACAAACAGTTCAATCATTGTAAGTCAAACAAATCAAATCAATATTAGGAAAATCATCTAGGTTGACTCACAGTATGCTCCAATATGTTATTGCCTGGATAGTCTGGCAATGTCTGACTGGCGTCCAATGTGCTCCTCTATATCATACAAAACACATTTATAAATATCACACTTTTGCAAAAATGTATAAGTATTCCTTTATGCACATCAATGTATAGACAATATGCACAATGCATGTTCAATGAAAATTTCGGGTATCTTATCAAGATTTTGTCACCATATCATTCAGATAGCAAAGCCCTCATTAATAAAATTTGTACTTAGGGTTTGGACCATAATAAAATAATGTGAAACTAATTTCATAACCCAATTGATCATTTTAGATTTTTTTCCCATAATATACTTTCGGGTCAAATTTACATAATCGTTATGATAAGGTAAATGACAAAATTAGGCAACACTTCCTTCTAGAAAATTGTTCTCCAATGTTTAAGTTTCTAATGATACTAAGATCATTCAATTTGGTTCATTATTCTATGATTTATGCTCAAAATACCACAGACTGTGTATATTTGAAATTTTGGTTAATGTATGATCATGCATTCAATTTGTACACCTCAAATCTCTCAATTTCAATATCTAAAAATTACAAACTTTATACCAATAAAAAGATAAGAGAATAAACTATAACTTTTTCTAAGACATCTTTGTCTGATTCAGCCTATATCAATACAGTTTATTCAATAACAATAGAACCTAATTTCTATCCCTGGTAGTGCTACTGCCTAAGCTAAAACTTACTTTCAAGCTCAATTTCAAGACCTTTAAGGACAAAATTCAAATTCAAATTCTCTTAACGTTTGTATCCAAATTTCTCTAGTTTAATTTAAATCAAGAATCATTTTTAAATCTACATACCAAAATATAGCCAAAATACTGAAGCATATTTAGTAAAAACATTCCAGTTATCAAATTCCAGCACACCTCAGCATTTTCATACTAACACCCCCTTTCGGGATAACTTTGCATGATCATTATGACAAGGAAAATGGTGTATTTTAGTAACACTTTCTTCTATACAATTGTTCCACTATGTTTCTAGTTTCTAATAACACCATAATCATACAATTTGATTCAGTATACTGAAAGTTATATCCAAAAGAGTTCAAACTATTTTTAAACTGTATCAGAACTCCTAACTCTACTTCCAGCTAGATTTTGAAATGTTTAGAGATAGAATTAACATTTGTTTTATACAGTAAAGTTGTAAACATATGTATCTAGTTTAATCTGAATCAATAATCAACGTATTTGGAAATCTGCAGTTCAAAATATAATCAAAATACCAAAGTCTATTCAATGAAAATTCTCCAGTTCATAACATTCCAGCATACATCTTCACCAATATCTCATATATATCATTCCAATTTATGCATAATTCTCATACTACTAAACATATCATAAAGATCAGATTGTCACTTACTTGTTAGGCTTTCAATTCATCTCAAACTTCATATTAAATCAAGTCTCCATGCAAGCAAAATTCATCACAAACTTATGATGAAAATAGGTTGATTTTGGACAGCAAGATGAAGGTAACTTTTAGCTAGTTTTCTTGGCTATTTTGTGTAAGGTAAAAAGCTGGTTTTGGTGCAGCAATTTGGCTAAGGTTTAGGCAAATTATAGAGGAGAAAGTTGGGGCAATTTTGTGGAGAAAGGTGAGAGAAACAGTAGAAACATTGCCGCTGGAATTTGCTCTATCAACATACTAGGTGTCAACTTTACAACACAACATTTGTCCTAAGGCATGTCTTACATTTTCCTAGTCAAGATGTTGCCACTAATCCACTCTAGATGCTGCCATATGTCACCAATTAATCAGTCCATATATCTCCTAATCATTGGTCCACTTGTCACACAATAATTGATCCATTTGTCACTTAATTACTAGTCCATTTGTCGCCAATTAACTATGTCAAATGTCACTCAATTTTAGGCTTAATCATCTAAATTTTTCATGTATCAATTTATCCTACCACTTGACATTTGTCCTAGCCCAAATATACCTTAAATTCACCAAAAATTTCAAAATAATGCTAATGATCTCTAAATAAATTTTTAATGCAAATAACTCACAATTAACATTTTAATTGCATTTATAAATCAATTATACCCGAAAATGCCAATGAATGCATGTACAATTATATTCATGTGCAAAAATATGCATGTCATATTTAACTAAAACATGATGTGCATTTCCTAATTTCTCAGTACTTTCTTATAAATCACAATTCTAGCCTTAACATGGATAACAGGATGTTACAGGAAACTTATTGGGAATTGTTGCCTTATTAAGTTCCCTATAATCCACACATATTCTCCAACCTCCATCTTTCTTCTTGACCAAGAGAACAGGGTTAGAAAATGGACTACTACTGAGTTTTATAATTCCTTCTTCTAGTAACTCACTCACAATCTTCTCAATTTATGTTTTTGGTAATGTGGATGCCGATATGGTCTTATGTTTGGTGGTTAAACCCCATCCCTTAGTTTGATCGCATGATCTTTAGTTATTGAGGGAGGTAACTTGTTTGTTGACTCAAACAACTTTTCGTAAGACTCTAATAAGGTTGAACTCTGCGGTACTACTCTTGCTTATGCCCATCAACAATAATTTTAGTAAACTCCACCCAATATGCCTCTTTCTTTACTAGGAATTCCTTGATCAATTGCTGTAGAGAAATTATTGATTTAGATAAAGCTGGACTACCTGTTAATATTATGAGTTTACCCTCTTGGTGATATTGTAAGATCAAAGTCTTAAAATTGATGTTTATATCACCTAGCTTTTCTAACCAGTCAACCCCTAAAATAACATCTACACACTTTAACTCAAATGGGTAAAATTCGTCATAAATTTTGGTCCCCTATACCTTTAATAATAACCCTCTACAAACTCTTGCTCTCTACACTCTGTAACCATCTACCACTTGAACGACAAATTTCTTATTCTGATCAACAGTTAACATCAAATTCAGAACAATATCATCAAATATAAAGTTATGAGAAGCACCGGAGTCTATAAGTATTACTACCTCTCTTCCATGTAGTTCACCAACAAGCTTCATTGTCTTTTTAGAGGTGAGTCCAGCCATTGAAAAATTGGATAGCTCGGTTTTCGTTACTGTTTGTTCCTTGATTCTAATGATAATACGATCTCATTATTTTTTATCACCTCTTCAGTTTCCACCTCTTCATCATCACTTCTCTCTTCCGATTCCATCAATAGTATGCTCAATTAGCGATTTTCGTATTTATGTGCGGGTCCCTAACGATCACCGCATTGAAAACATAGCCCCTTTTCTCTCCGTCATTGAGATTCTGCTTCTGTCATTCATCGGAAGGTCTCTTGATGCTTCTCCGGTGGTCTGATATATTGATTTGGGGCTTTATTAATTGGTTTAATGTGAGACTTTGATTGCTTTTGTCTGGGATTAAATGTCATAGTTGGCTTGTTGATATAAGCTGACATCGTTCGCATAGGTCGTGAGTTGCTATTCCCCACATTATTTCTAAATTGGGTTAGCATGTTGTTCTTTTCTTCAATTTTCTGGGCTAATGTCATAAGCCCCTCAAGATCATTAATGGTAGCTAACCTCAGTTCAGCTTTAATGTCTCCTTTAAGCCCATTAATAAAAGCCCCAACCAGGCAAGCTTCCTCGACTTTCCTCAATATAACTGAAATCATTTCGAAGACTGCTCTGTATTCAGCCACACCTTTTTCTTGTTTCAATGCCATTAATGTTTCATATGCATTTCCTTATCTAGGACCTTTAGATCTTTTTAGAACCTCCTCAAACCCCTTCTGAATTTGGATGCCCTCCTTCATACCATTGAAACCAATTAAGTGCTTCATCATCCAAACATACAGTGACAACCCCCATTCTATCTTCCATAGCTATCCTATTGTAACATAAGTACCTCTCAATACAAAATAGCCACCCATATAGATCTTTGCCTGTAAAGGTTGGTAACTCCAGTTTCCTCATTTGCCTTTCTCCCCACTCAGCTTCTTTTTCACTTATTTTACTCACTTGTTCTCCATTTTTTTCGGCTCTTCCAATGCACTCTCCCTCCAAAAGCCCAACAACACCATCAGTTATAGTCACCTTTGGAGTTTTTACACTTATTTCTCTCAAGGCCTCACGTTCGTCTCGTTTTTGAATGATCTCACATATTTGCTTTATGTTCTGTTTTAGAAGACCCATCTCCTCCACTAAATTACCCACAACATTTTCTAATGTTTCGACTTTCTTCTCCATTCTCGTTTTAACCATATGCTGCCTAGATTCGGGGCTCTGATACCTGTGTTACATAACTGTATGTAAATTAGAATATTTTGAGAGTAGAATGTATTGAAACATAGTGAAATGAACACAAACAAGAGCAACAACTCTTTCAGTATTCATTAATCATAAGAGAAAACAAAATATCCACTAGCAAAGGAGACTAGGGCCTATCCTATCCCACACACCATTACAATGATAAAAAAATCCCCCTTAGCAGCCATAGTCAAGTGCCTTTTATTGCTGCTGTAATAACTAATTGCCTTCTCAATTGTTGCCACCTGTCCCTTCATTTTTTTCTGATGACGTGTTGTTTTCATTCTTTTTGGGCTTCTTTTTATAGACTTGCTTAATTGGGTGCTTATCAAGAAGATACCCAGCATTGAACTTGCTATCAAGCTAATTCCTATTACACTGTGCAAATATTTTTCTTCTAAGGTGTCTGAAAAAGGCAAGTAGGTGCAATTATTAAACTCCCACACATAAATCTTTGAAGATTCATAATCTGGACAATTAGATAGATTTGAAAGATGAACTTGGTAACCAATTTTGGATAAGTTTAGGCTACTTTAACATCTTAATGAGAAGCAACGACCCTATGGCATTATATTGAAGGGATGAGAATCAAATGAACCCGTTTGCCATTGATAATTTCATATTAGAAAGAAAGTTTAACACTTTATGACGTGTGAGTTTAAGGGATCAGGCAGGAATCATATAGCACTTGGAGTCTCCTTAATCGGCCAATTTGAGGAGGAATTGGTCCAGTCAGCTTGTTAATGTGAAGATCCCTGCTGTGGTAATAAAACATATTGGAAACAACAAAAGTTAATTGGAGATGTAAGCCGCATTTATTTTGTGACAAAAGTAACATATTAGAAACCAAAATATAAAATTCAAGAGCTCAAGGATGAATATGGAACTCACAGCCTTGTCAAATCCAACAAATATGTAACAGTAATAGGAAATGGTCCAACAATTAACACTGCATACACTTCCCTGCAAGTGGAAAAGATCATGGGCACTATATATTTTGGTGGGGCTAAGTTCTTCGTTCTCACATGATAATTAGTTTATACTATATGACAGAGAAAACAGAATAACCAAGTGGGTAAAAAGTCAATATCTTTAACATGTATAAATTATATTAGTACTAAATGCAATCAATCCCTTTACATCAGAACTTCTACAAGAAACAAGACCCGAAAATGTGAAATATAAAAGTTTTATTCTTTGATTTTTGTAGAAATACAGTTCTGCTAACTAAGACAAATTAGGCCACTATCCTTTAAAACCTTACTGTGAATAAAGAACAATAAATAAGTTCCCGCTATTGATATTACTTACAACTCTATGACCACTATGTAATCTCCTTGAATGGAGCATGTAACACCAAACCAAGATGGTAAATTACCATCTCCACAAGGATCATCCCCCACCAATGAATAGACCACCCCCCAACCCAATGATGCTTTAATTTCATTCAATGCTTTCATTACAATAAAATCAGGAAATTACTTCCATCGTCAACCCATTTCAATATTGAATGCCCAAAACTCACCACACCTAAAATGTCTGAATTCAGTGAAACAATCTCAGAAAAAGCACCCAATTATAATACTCAAAATCAGCTAAAGTTACAAGCTTTCTTTCCCACTTTACGCTTCTGAATGCCAAGAACGAAAGAACGATTTGACCATTAAACATCACAAAATACAAGAAAGAAAGAAGGGAAAGTTTTTTTTTGGTAATTCAGTAAAATTATAAATAAATAAAAAGGTATGAAATTCGAGAGATTTCCAAATATGGTAATCTCCTACCCCATCCGAAGGGGACCTTACAATAAAGCATGAGGGATCCTATAACTGTTCTCCTAGACCATATAAACATAATAGCATGCATAAACGATATCTAGCAACCAAAATGATCATATCAAAGACCATCTTACCAGGAACACAACTATTTCCATACAAGAGCCTCAAGCAACAGAAAACTAATCAAGATTTCGACTACTACTTCTCATTCAGGTAATAGGGGCTTTCCTATTGATCAATCACCAAAGGAGTGGACCTTGTAGCTTGGGACACCATGCACAATCTTCAACACTTTTGTAGGTTCAGCCAGTACTACATCTTATGCCTCTCTTGCTGACAAGGAGTGTGAGTTTCCTTTCATTTTCCTGAAGATGTATTGATAATCCATGCCTTGCAAATATGCTCAATTTGATCATGAGATATAAAATTTGCTTTCCAAACCAATTAGCACACCTGCAAAATAAATTTTAGAAGAAACAAAAAATAAGCCAGTAATCTCTATTTACCTTCTCTTAGTGTTTGAGTTGAATTGTTCCATTATTTGAAAGATCACTTTGGTATTAAAGTTTCCCACTTCTGTGGCTGTAATTTTGAAGGTTCTAAGGTTTCTCTCAAACCATAAGTTGTACACAATAACAGAAAGAAGAACAATAAAAATGTTGAGGTCAATGTTTATGTGGCTTTGAGGTTGGTTAAGCCAAAATAGAATAGATTGGAGGTTTAACAGGTTTGCAATATTTATCTGAAAGTGGTTAAGGCAGTGTAACCACACTAATTTTGAGTAGGAACATTCAAAGAAGAGGTGGTTGGTAGACTCATTATCTAAGTAGCACAGGGAGCAATAATTAAGGATATAAGTATAAAGGAGCTAATCCTTTGTCTGTAGCTTATTAAGGAAAGTTAACCACAAGATAAAGGCATACCTTGGGTTGGAACCTTTATGCCACACTAATTTGTGCTAAGGAATTTTGGAAAAGGTGGTCTTATCAGAGTGTATGCTGAAGTATTTGTGTACATTCTTGAGGGGCTTGCAGTCCATTCTAATCTATCCGATTAGGACCAATCAGGTTAGTATATATACCATCATCTCTTTCCAGAGTTTTGGAGAGACCAAGAGAATGCATAAGGCAAAGAGTGAGCAACCATTCCATTCACCATTTAAGCTCTCTGTGACAGAGTCATAAGTGTTGTGTTGATCCAACTCAAGCCTAAAGAGGCATTGGATTTCTTCGGATCCCCAATTACCATTAAATGAATAATTCACCATGGATTACAAACATTGACACAATATTTCAATTTCAATTTCAGTTTAATGTTTTCTTGCGAAATAATTTTAATAAAATGTGGAAGTATAAATATATTAAAAAATACATAAATTGTAATGAATTTATAAACATGGCCTAATGAATCCCCCTTTAGTATAAATAGTAAGGCAAAAGTCATCTTTTTACAAATTTAAGAAACTTATAATGTTTTATTGTAAAAAATTAATATTAATAAATAAAATCGATTCCTTATAAATATAACGTAATGGCAATAAAAAATATTGTCAATAAAGGTCTTTTTTTACTAATGTTTTTGTCTTTTAAATTTATTTTAAAAATTATTTAATTGAGTTTCTATTTTTTATTTTCATAATATCATAATTTTGACTTTAATTTTTAGTTTATGTTTTCTTATCATAATTTGATTTTATTATTCAAAATAAATATTATTTAATATTAATGACTGATAAGAATTATAGCTACTATGATTTAATAATTCAATTTACTTTAATTTATTATGATTTTCAAATACAAATTATTTAAATAAATACAATTTTTAATTTAATAATTGTTTAATAGATATAT
>JANSVA010065417.1:0-12196 GCA_025504915.1 Erythroxylum reticulatum | reverse complement strand
CCAAGATAGTAGCTTTTGTCACTAAGTTAGTTGCTCACTTTTGGGATAACTTCTTCAGCATGTAAACATAGAGCATTTAGTATATGTTGTATTTTGGGGGTTAAGCCCTTGTTCAAAAGTATTGCTGTAACTAAGTGATGTATGAATGTCTGTTGCTTGGGCGGATCAGTTAAAAAGGAATAATGAAAAGTCCCCAAATGTATGTGCGTGTTTCTTTGGTAGATGTATAATCTTTGATTTAATCCTTTCATTTGTGTAGAAGTTGTGAGTTGACTTCCAGAGGAAAACTAGACTAATTAAGGCTAAATTAGTTAAAGTGTCCTCTGAAAAGTTGTAGTGTAAGTGTCCAATTTTCCATCGACATATAGTATAGAAACTTTGGACTTCGTAGTCGAAAGTTATAGTCTTTAAAAGGGGGAGATGTTTCGTCTGCAAAAGATATATCATCTGTGATGACGTCACATTGTCTGTGATGATATCATTCGTCTTAAGAGATGCATCATGTATAAAGATGCATCGTCTGTAAAGAGGTATCGTCTACAAAAGTCATATCATCTGTGATGACGTCATATCATCTATGGAGTTGTATCGTCTGTAAAGACACTTTGTCTTAAGTGTTGCATCATCTTAAGTTGACTTTGCTTCGTCTTAAGTTGGCTCCTTTATGTTTTAAGCGTTGCATCATCTTAAGTTGACTCCTCTACGTCTTATGCGTTGCATCGTCTCAAGTTGATCTTGCTTCGTTTTAAGTTGATCTTGCTTCGTCTTAAGTTGACCCGCATCGTCTTAAGACATTGTTTCATCTTAAGTTGACCCCGTATCATCTTAAAATGTTGTTTTGTCTTAAGTTGACCCCGTACCGTCTTAAGACTTTGCTTTCTCTTAAGACTTCACTTTTTCTGCCCTCTTCGCTTCGTCTATCTCATTTGGATCGTCTGCCCTCTCCGCTTCCTCTGTCCCATTTGTTTCGTCTGCCCTCTTCACTTCGACTGTCCGTCGTTTCGTCTGCTTTCTGCTCTTATGACCAATATTTCTTCCTTTGTTTATTGTTCAACTAATACCATCGTTTGGTCCTTTTTGACTCTTCAGATGATAGATTTTATCTTCAAGGTCTTCATGAAAGTAGTGGATTTTGAAGTCCTCTTTTAGACCACCTAAATAACACCCAAATCTGATACCCTTAATGAGGGTTATTCACTTATCCCCAAAACAGGTTTAGTATAGTTGAGGGTAAGTACTGTTTTCCGTCATATGTCTTCGAATGTTTGAGTTCCGAAAACGGGATCCAACAATATAGGTTTGTGTTTGGAAGATAGTGAATTGTGTTTTTATGTTGGATGTGCATGGGTTGACATTTTATTTCCACCTTCTATGCTTGTTTGAGAAATCACTTCTAGCTGTTTGATGAAATGTCTATTAGAGAATAAAGGTTGCTTTTGCAATAGACGTTTATGTACATATTTAACATATGATTGCTTTTACACCAAATCTCTACCACTGATCCTATATAGATGTATCTATCAAAATAACTTTATTTCCACGTGTTAGGAGGCTGTGATTAAACATAAAAATTAAAAGTTAAAGGAGTAGCTTAAGAATAATAATATATTACTCTTATTCTTAAAAGACTGATGTTAGCTCAAGGTTTATTTTTAATGATTTTGATGATAGCTTTATAATATTTAAAAATTCAAATTGATTTTATTTCCTTGTATAGTTAATGATAAAATTCTTAAAAGGAAATGATGTTATACGATAAATGCTTTCTTTCTTACAGGAGCCTTCGTAATGAACTTACCTTATTTGAAATGATTCCACTAGCTGGAAGGATCTTATTAATCATATAATTCAAACAATTACCTTTGATATTCTGTTAAATCTTTTCTCTTAATGTTTGAATATTGAAAGATTCCAGTAGAGATGATATCAAAGATCAGTTAAATACAAAGTCAACTCAGAATATAAATGAAGCAATAATTAGTTGAAGAAAATGTCTACTTAAGGAAGAGCCGCTGCATCTACAAAGAAGTTAGATTTTCAAAATACTTCAACAACATCAATATTATTGAAAGTAATACCAATATCAAACAACTTGTGCCTTAGAAAGTGAAAACACTATATTGAGAGAGAATGTTATTTTTTGAAGTTTAAATATGAGTGTGGAATGTCGAAAAACCTTGAAAAATATGTATTTGTGAGCTTGGAGGGGCTCGTAAAAGATTTACTACTTGGAGTTTTTATAGTGAAATACTTAAGTTGGATACTTAGGAACTGGACGTAGGTTTCATTATAAGTCAAACCAGTATAAATTGATTGTGTCATTCTTTCTTTCTTCTTAACTTTTAAATTTCCTTATTATGGTGTGTGTATTTTCAATTTCTAGGAGGCTCTTTCAAATTTATAATAGGCTCCTTCTGTTTTAACATTGCAAGAGGTTTCTTTTTAACAGTCTCCTTTTGTTTTTAACGTTAATAGACTCCTTTATATTTTTTTAACGTTAACAGGCTCCTTTCATTTTTAAAAAGTTAACAGGTTCCTTTTGTTTTAAACTTTAACATGCTCCTTCTATCTATAGATTTTTCTATTGAAATTTAGCAGGTTCTTATTATTTACATGAATTGATAGTAACTTGCAAATTTTTTTAAGTCATACTCAATTCACCCCCCTCTTGTGTGTGTTTTCTTTATCATTTGGTATAGATCTAGGTTTCATATTTATTGTGTTTTACAGCACGTGATATATCATAGCAAACAACGTAAGAAGTCTTGAAGGACAATCCGTCTCAAAGCCACTTTATTTCAATGGAAACAACTATTCCTATTAGAAAGAGAGAATGACCATTTATCTTCAATATGTAGATATCGAAATCTAGTAAGTTATCAAAGTTAGAGCCATACCTCCTACTACTGATAATGTAAAAGTGTGGACTAATGTTGATAGAAGAAATGCACAGTTGAATGCTAATGCAAGACATTATCTGATCTGTATGCTATCTCCAAAAGAGTATGAAAAGATATCCTACTGTTCTACAGCAAAAGAAATGTGGGACAAACTTCAAGTTACTTTTGAAGGAACAAATAAGGTAAAGAAATATAGAATAATTCTTTTAGTTCATAAATATAAAACCATTTGCATAAAGTAAGGAGAAATTATAAACGAATTCTTCGATGCTTTCAATAATGTCATCACATCCTTAAAGAAATTGGGTAATATATATCCCAATGATGAGTTTGTAACAAAGATTCTATGATCACTGCCAAAGGAATGGAGACCTAAAGTGATAGCTCTAAAAACTGCAAGGATCTTGACACCATCTCGCTTGACTTGTTAAGAGGAAACTTGATGATCCATGAAGTTGAGCTTATGTGAGATGAATGATCCACATACATAAGAGGAATGACACTAAAAATAGCTGATAAATTAAATCCATCAAATGGTGATGAAAACAACATTGAGCTGTAAATAGATGAAGATGATGGATTCAATTTTATGGTTAAAAAAATATATCTGTTTCTAGAAAAAGAAGATAATGAAGAAAAGAGAAACAAATAAGAAAACTGAAAACAACATGTTCCTATCAAAAGGCAATAGCAACAAAGCAATACACAAAATAATCAAATCATATGCTATCACTGCAAGAAGCCTAGACACACAAGACAAGAATGTCCTCTTTTTCAAAAAGATAAAACAAAAAACAGAAAACCCAGAAAGCAAACTATGACTATAGCTTGGTCAGATGAGGATTTTGAAAACTTTGAAGAACAAGAGTTTGAAGAAATCATCAATTTTTGCTTTGTGACCAAACTAGGAGATGATAAGGTATATTATTCTGACTCTGATATTGAGATAGATGAATTAAGAGATACATATCATGAACTATATGATCAATATAAAACGTTAATAGTGTAGTATTTCAAAAAGGTTGAGAAGTCCAAAAATAATGATGCATCCTTGATGAATAAGATTAAATCATTAGAATATGAGAATAAGAATTTGTTGTCTAAAATTATGTCTCTTGAAAATCATAATAAGCAAAAAATCCCTGAAACGAAATTCCTAGAATAAAAGGTAAGCCAGTTAAAAAATGCTTATGTTAAAGCAAACCAATTAAAAGAAAAAGTTACTACTTTAGAACTTGAAAAAGATAAATTGGTTGGAAAAATCATTTCTTTAGAAAAAGATTTTTCAAATTTTTTTGGTGGAAGGAATAATCTTGATGCATTACTTGGGAATGGTAAAGGTGTTTTTGATAACGTTGGAATATGATATAATGAAAATAACAATATTATGTCATACAAAAACTTCTTTGTTAAATCTAGCAATAGCAATAAACAAAATAGTAAGAACCTAATAATTGATAAAAACTATAATAACTCTCATTCATCTGTTTTGTGCTCTTACGGTGGTAGATATGGTCATATTAGTCATTCCTGTAATTTTTGAAGAATGAATAAATTATCTTAAATGTATGATTGGAGACTAAAAGGTCAAGTTACTAACTTAGAAGGACCAAAAAAAATTTGGGTACCTAAAATGAGATAATAGATTTTGCAGATATGCTTCAAAATAGAGACTAGAGAAAATCAATGGATAGTTGATAGTGGTTGTTCGAGCACATGACAAGTGAAATATTACACGTCAACTAAATTAAAAGGAAAGATGGAGGAATGTTGTATTTGTTGACAAAAACAAGGCAAAAGTCACTAGAATTGGTAAAATTGGTGACTCCAATTTTGCTTCTATTGATAATGTTCTTTGTATTGATGGATTGAAACATAACTTGTTAAGTGTAAGTCAATTATGTGATAAGGGATATAGAGTCACTTTCTATGCATCCTATTGTGAAATAATTGATAACCTTAATGATAATATTGTATTTGTTGGTCCTAGAAATCAGAATATATATTGTGCTCAATTAGAAGACATGTCCTCCAAAAATGATAAGTGTTTTATTTCATTAGAAAATGATTCTTTTATTTGGCATAGAATATTTAGACATGCTGGCATGAGCATCTTATCAAAATTATCCAAAAATGAGTTAGTGAGACGGCTACCTAACCTGAGTTTTGAAAATAATCAAGTTGGCGAAGCTTGTTTAATAGGAAAACAAATTAGAAGTGGCTTTCCTCCTAAAAATATTGTCTCTACTAAGCAACTGCTTGAACTTGTACATATGGATTTATTTGGTCTTACTAGGACTCAAAGCTTTGGTGGTAAACACTACGACTTTGTTATAGTATATTATTATTCTAGATTTACATTTCCTATCAAATAAGGATGATGCTTTTGAAGTTTTGAGAAGTTTTCTTGAAAAAATCAAATTGAAAAATGGTACTGCATTACATTAATTCAAAGTGATCATGAAGGAAAATTTGATAACAGAAAATTTGAAGATTTTTGTAATGAAAATGGCATAACTTATAATTTTCAAGCCCAAAGACTCCTTAATAGAATGGAGTTGTTGAGAGAAAGAATGGGACCTTTGTTGATATGGCCAGAATAATGATGTGTGAAAGTGGTCTACCTCATGGTTCCTAGGCAGAAGTTGTATAACTGCTTATTACATACTTAATAGATTCTTTATAAGGCCTATTCTTAAAAATACCTCCTATAAGTTGTGGAAAGGGTGAAAACTGAATGTTGGTTAATTTTGAGCATTTGGTTGCAAGTGCTTCATTCTAAATAATGGAAAAGATAACCTTGGAATGTTCGATGCGAGATCAAATGAAGCTATTTTTCTAGGTTACAGTACTGCTAGTAAAGGATTAAGATTTTATAATAAAAGAACAAAGAGGATAGAAGAATTAATATATGTAGTATTTGATGAAGCACTACCCTCGACAATATTAGCTAATTTAGACGATGAAGAGCATCCTTTGATTCTTGAAAATATATTACAAACTCAAACTACACCTATAGTACCTTCGGAATTACAAGATAAAGGAGGTCCTTCTAAGGTAAGGATAAAGTAGGCTCCTTCATCTCAGTAGGAGCCTATGCAATGAAGAACACTAAGAGAATGGAGAGGTCTTGATACACACAGTACATTATAAGAAATCCCTCTGAAATTCTAAGAACCAGATCATCCTTAAAAAATAATTATATTGCTCTCATCTCACAATTAGAACCAAAGACCATTGAAGAGGCTTTTACTAATGAAAATTAGGTTTCATCTATGAAAGATGAACTAAATTAGTTTGATAAAAACAAAGTTTGGAATTTAGTACCTCATTCATGAAACAAGTCAATCATTGGAACTTGTTGGGTATTTCAAAACAAACATGATGAAAATGGTAAGGTGGTAAGAAACAAAGCTAAATTTGTAGCTCAAGGTTATAATTAGTAGGAAGGTATTGATTTTGATTAGACTTATGCACCTTTTGCTAGATTACAATCAATTAGAATTCTACTTGCTTTTGTATGCCATATAAGATTTAAATTATTTCAAAAGGATGTCAAAAGTGCCTTCTTAAATGGATATATTAATGAAGAAGTGTTTGTTAAGTAACCTCCAGGTTCTAAATATGAAAACCATCTTAACTATGTGATGAAGTTAACTAAACCTCTGTCTGGTCTAAAGCAGGCTCCTCGAGAATGGTATGAGAGTTTAAATAACCTTCTACATGAGAATAAATTTGAAAGAGGAAAGGTAAATAAATCCTTATTTATTATGAAAAAGGAGAATGATTTACTCATATTACAAATAATATGTTGATGACATCAAATTTGGTGCTACTAATCAATCCTTCTATGAAGAATTCTCAACTTTAATGTAATGAGAGTTTGAAATGAGTATGACAGAAGAACTATCATTATTTCTCGATTTGCAAATTGGGCAAGCAGAAAAAGGAATCTTCATTATTCAAGACAAATACACAAAGGAACTCATCAAGAAATATCATTTTGATAATCCAAACCGACGGATACTCCTATGTATACTGGAACAAAACATGATAAGGATGAAGAAAGAAAGGCTACGAATGAGACAAAGTACAGAGGAATGATTGGGTCACTACTATATCTTACAAGCTCAAGACCAAACATTATGCTTAGTGTGTGTCTTTGCGCAAACTTTCAACCAAATCCAAAAAGAAAGCCATCTTTAAGCAGTTAAGAGGATCCTTTGTTAAGTTAAGAAGACTTCACTTCTTCTATTAATTTTGATGACAATCAAATAATAATAATCATAGAACTATGTGAATTGTTTTGAAGAGTTTGACAAGTGTGCAAATAAACATAAGTAACACAAATCGTGAACCCTAGACGATATATAGTCAAACCAAGACGATACTTAAGACTCAAGATGGTCAACTCAAGACGATATATAAGTTCAACTCAAGAAGATACTTAAAAGCCGAATACGACAAAGCGTCTTAGATAGACCAGATGAAAGGACAAAACCATGACACCAGATGAAGCATAACTCTAGACGAAAGCACAACACCAGACGAAATATAATACCAGACAATGCAAATGAAAAATATTCTAAAACATCAGAGAATTAATTAGTTAGAGTTAGTTAGAGAACTCAACTAATAACGATTTCTAAAAGACTCAAGAAGCAGATCTCTCAGGAAGACAATTGAAGATTTAGGTTATAAATATTAGTAATAGTCATAAACTAAAAAACACAATACAAGAGAGAACATCTGATTATACAAAATTTACTTAGAGAAACTCTGTACTCAAGTGCGAAAGAAAGAGAGCAAATACATCTGTAACGTGAAGCTCAAACAATATCTTTAGAAGAGAAAGAAAGGCTAGAGCCTGGAGAGGCTAAGAAAGCAGATAAAGAATACTTTGTGAGAGAGGCCTGAAGAGGCACTGCAAGTGTAGAAAGAATACTTGTAACGTTGAAGAGTATAGTGAAATATCAAACAAACTGTGAGGATGGACATAGCCCAAGGTGAACCAGTATAAATCGCGGTGTCATATTTTCTAACCCTTATCTCTTTATTTTTCTTATTGTTAGAAGAATAGATAATAAGTTTTTGCTATTGCATTATTCATCAAATTAAGTGAATTGTTTTGTAATCGTCTAAATTTGTAAAGAAAATCAATAAGTTTCTAAAGATTAATATCTTAGTCGATTTAATACAATTCAACCCCCCTTCTTATGTATTTTACACATTATAAGTGATTTCTATATTAACAAGTGTTTTACTTTAGTTGGTATCAGAGCAAGGTTTCCAAGAAACACTGTTACAAAGTGAGGACAATGATCCATGGCTGAATCACATGTTTTTATAACAGAAGGTGCCTCGATCATAAAACCCCCTACATTCAATGGTAAAGACTATCATTATTGGAAGGATATGATGCGGATCTTTATAGAATTCACACATATTGATCTTCGGTATATCATTGAAAATTGTCCATATACACTAACAAATGACGAAGGGAATAACATCTCTCGATACAAATGGTCAGCAGATCAAAAAGCTCGCTTTCAGTTAAACTTAAAGTCCAAGTTCTTTTTAAGTTGTGCTCTAAGCAGAAGTGAATATGATAAGGTTCATGGATGCGAATTTGCAAAGGAAATGTGGGACACATTATCCATTGCACATGAAGGCACAAATTAGGTGAAAGAATCCAAGATTAGTATTTTTGTTCATCAGTATGAGCTGTTCAAGATGAAAGATGATTATACTATTGATCAGATGTTTGGACGATTCCAAACAATTGTTATTGGACTTAAAGCTCTAGGGAGAATCTACAATAGTCAAGATCATGTCAGAAAGATTCTTAGAAGTCTTCCAAATAGATGGAGACCCAAAGTAACATCAATACAAGAAGCCAAGGATTTAAGTAAGCTAAAGATAGATGAATTTCTTGGCTCACTGAAAATTCATAAAGCAGACCTTGATGCAGAAGATAACCCAGAAGAGATAAATCTATTACATTAAAGGCTGGTCAGAAGAATCAGAAGATAGAAAAATAGAAACATATCTTCAAAAGCAGTAAAGATTGAAGAAATCAAGAATGATGATGCTAGTGAATCTGATCAAGATTCAAGTGGAGATAATGACGAATTATCCTTCATTTCAAGAAAGATTAGGAGGATGTGGAAAAAGAAATCAAAGGGAAATAAAGACTTCTCTTTTAAAAAGAATAGTAAAGACGATTCAAAGAATGAGAAAAGTTCTATCGTCTGCTATGAGTGCAATATACTAGGACATTACAAGTCTGAATGCCCGTTACTGCAAAGAAGATAGAAGAAAAGTCAAGAAAACAAAAAGAGCATGATGGCAACATCGGAACATCTGGATTCATATGAATCTGAATCTGACTCAGAAACATCAGAGCAAGCAAATATATGCTTGGTAGATGAAAGGGAATGTGATGATGAGGTAATTCCTAACTTTGATGATCTTTAGGATGCTTATTTAGAATTGTTAGAAGATTCACATATTATCCTAAAACAATATAGGTTATTGAAAAAGAAATTTGCTGAAAATTTGAAGAACACTAAGGATTAACAGTCTGTCATGTTAGCTTACTATAGATAGATATAAGGAAGTTAATCAACTAAAACTAAGGATTAACAGTCTGTCAGCAGATTTATCAACATTTACAGAAAGTACAAAAAGGATGAATGATATGATTGGAAGATATAGACATCCAAATGATACAAGCGATTTAGGTTTTAATAATAGTAATGTTCTCCATAATAAGAGTTTTGTTCCTAATAGAAAGAAAAAGAAAAAAAATATTCTTATTATTCGATGAAAAACTGTAAGGCTAACCCCAAAGGACCCAAGAAAATATGGGTAAGTAGGAAGGATATAATATATATTGCAGATCTCCTTTATTGGAAAAGGCAACCAGCACTAATGGTACTTGAACAGTGGTTGCTCGCAACATATGACGAGAAGAAGGTCTATGTTCCTAGACCTCCAACATAAGCAAGGAGGATCGGTAACTTTTGGCGACAACCAGTAGGGAAAATAGTTTGAATTGGTAAAATTGGTAAAGATTCTTTTTCGTTTATTGATAATGTTTTGCTAGTTGAAGGCTTAAAGCATAATCTAATCAGTGTAAGTCAATTATGTGATTTTGGTTTTAAAGTATCCTTTAATCAAAACTCTTGTGTAGTAAAAAACAAGGACGATTCCATATTCTTTTCTGCCAAGAGACGAAATAATCTCTATAAAATTAATTTAGTCGATTTAAAAAGTCAAAATATTTCATGTTTTATATCAACAGATGAGGAGAAACTAATTTGGCACAAAAAGGTCGGTTATGTTAGCTTTAAACATATTTCCAAGTTAGTTAGACATGATTGGTAAGAGGATTACCAAAGATAAGTTTTAAAAAAGATTTCTTTTGTGAGAGTTGTTAAAAAGGAAAACAAGTTAAAACATCCTTTTTTGTCTAAAAATATTGTAACTTCGTCTAGATCTCTAGAGTTATTACATATAGATTTGTTTGGTCCAACCAGAACACTAAGTCTAGGTGGAAAGAAGTATGGTCTCGTAATTGTTGATGAATTCACTAGATTTTGTTGGATATTGTTTTTATCACATAAAGATGAATCTCTTAAGAGTTTTAAAGTTTTATCTAAAAAGTTACAAAATGAAAAAGGAATTTCTATCGTTGGCATTAAGAGTGATCATGGTAGAGAATTTGAAAATAAAAAATTCAAAATGTTTTGTGAAGAGAATGGAATTTGCCATAATTTCTCTGCTCCTAGAACTCCTCAACAAAATGGAGTTGTAGAGAGAAAGAACAGGACGATTTAAGAAATGGCAAGGACAATGCTATCTAAAATGAATCTTTCTAAGTATTTCTGGGCAGAGGCTATAAATACAACTTGCTATATTCAAAATAGAGTATTGTTGCGACCTATTTTAAATAAAACTTTATATAAATTATGGAAAGGAAGAAACCCAAATATATCTTACTTCCATCCTTTTGGTTGTAAATGCACTATATTGAATACAAAAGAAAAGTTGGATAAATTTGATTCTAAGATCAATTCAAGAATTTTTCTAGGATATTCAATTACTTTTAAAGCTTATAGAGCTTATAATATTGCTTCTAAATTTGTTGAATAATCGATGCATGTAAAATTTGATAATGATTCTCGTCTAGATAGAAGAGATGATTTTGATGATGAAATTCTATCTGCTCCTTTAGTTAATAATCTAGACATGTCACCACCAGATGATCCACCTGATAAGGTAGAAGATATCTCTAAAAATTTTAGTCTAAGAAAAGACTGGAAGTATAAATCTTCTCACCTAGAAAACTTGATTATAGGAGAAACATCAGAAGGAGTGAGAACTAGGTCTAAATTTAGAAGAGAGGTAAATGTATCTTTTTTTTTGAATTAGAATCTAAGAAAATTGATGAAGCTCTTCAAGACGAAGCTTGGATTTTATCTATACAAGAGAAGTTAAATCAATTTACAAGGAATAAAGTTTGGTCTCTAGTTCCTAAACCATACAATAAATCTATTATAGGAATCAGATGGGTATTCAAAAACAAATTAGACAAATCAGGAAAAGTAAACCGTAACAAAGTTTCCTTAGTAGCATAAGGCTATAATCAACAAAAATGAATCGACTATAATGAAACATATACTCCTGTAGCTAGACTAGAAGTTATTAGGATATTGCTTGCATATGCTGTTTTTCATGATATAAAACTATTTCAAATGGACGTGAAAAGTACTTTTTTGAATTGTTTTTATAGATGAAGAAGCTTATGTAAAACAACCCCCTGGTTTTGAAGACATTGATAAACCAGACTATGTCTGTAAACTTTATAAAGCTTTGTATGGAATAAAGCAAGCATCTTGTGCTTGGTATGATCGTTTGAGTTTGTTTTTGATAAAAAATGACTTTATTAAAGATCAAGTAGATAAGACTTTATTTAGAGAACATATTAAAAATGATTTTATAGTTGTACAAATATATGTAGACGATATCATTTTTGGTGAGACTTTTAAGAAATTATGTTCAAAATTTGAAAATCTTATGAAAAGTGAATTTGAAATGAGTATGATAGGTGAATTAATGTTGGAACCCCTCCTTGGTGAGTCACGGGTCTGACGTCCTATGTGACATTTGGACGTGCAACTCACGAGGGAGGAATTCCCCACCACTTGCTGACTTATAAACAAACTTATTTTAATGTCATCCGAACAGATCTCGTGAGATTCACCCTAATCTTTCTCAATTAAAAAAAATGA
>JANSVA010065377.1:0-12199 GCA_025504915.1 Erythroxylum reticulatum | reverse complement strand
ATACTTTGTTGGATTTGAACTGATTGATTGGGGAGGAGAAACAAGAATTCTGAATCATTTATTGAGAGCATGTCAGTCTTGCTGTTTTCTTTAAATATGGTTGATGCATATTACTTTGAAATCTATTGTCAAATTGAGTGAAATTGATTCACATGGGACCTGATCTACCTAACAAGAAGAACAAGGTTGTACCAAGCAACTTAGTACCGACAAAACTGTAGTCACGGTACTATCGTCTTCGTGGAAGCGTAGCTAATGAGCCATATGCTCGTACACAGGCACAAGATCAAACACGTACACCTTATGAGCCTACTCTAACACCAAGAGATGTCACATTTATGCTTATTACTCATCCTAGAGATAAGTATGAACAAATTATGAATATGCGGTGCAATATTAGTTCTCCATCCACTTCTCAAGAGATGCCTCCAGCTTCTGATTATCGGACACTAGTAAATCAGACTATTATTCCCACTATAGACTCTTCTTCTGCAAGCACTGCATGTTTGATCTTTCACATCACATTGGTGAAATTCATTAAGTTCAATTATTTTGCTTATCTAACAAATTAATAGTGTGTTATATGCTAATTATAAATTATTCCTTTGCTATTTTAAGATCCATGACTGATCTAAAAAAACAAGGGGTGTCATAAAAGGACACAGATTTGCAAAGATTAACAAAGCAATAGGTAAGAGATTAGAGATAGAGATCTCCCCTGCTGAAAGACGACCAACCAACTCCGTACAATCTACTGAATTCTCGAGTGAGATTAGTGTGGTATCCCGAACTTCCTTACCTGTAAGAACAAAATGGAAAAAAATTACTAATAAGGAGTTGGACATTTCATTTGATAAGTTAGAAGTAAGTATTATAAACTTATCTAATTTGTACGTGTTTTCAATATGCCTAAAGCTTTGACCAATAATTTATACTTTTTTGCAGCAAAAGCTAGAAGTGAAGGGATTGAGGACTAACGAAGAAGTATATGCTGTTGTGAAGAAATTTTTTTCTTTAAGGTCTAAAGATCAAAGGTATAGTTTAAAAAAGCATTTTACTAAGCAAAGAAAGGATGTTAAGCCACATAATGTCACAGTGGCAAAGTGGATGGATTTATACGAATATTGGGAGCAATCAGTTACAAAGGTTAGTTTATTTGATCAAAAAACTTAATTTCACTACTTTTTTGACAATTGATTATATTTTAGTATTTATGAATTGTGATTTATAGATGTTATAATAGATTTTGTTCCGTGTACGTTTAGGAAAAAAGTCAAAAAGCAAAATTGGCTAGGAGTCAGGTCAAATGTCAACCAAACTCCGACTCCAAGGCCTTTGTAGCGATACGGTATGAGATTGTGAGTTATTATCTTTTTAGTTATATTTTTATTTGATTGACATTTCAAATTTTATAATAACTATTATTATTAATATATTTCTATACAACAAAGTCACAAAGATGGAGAAGAGTGTAACCGGATAAAGCTATGGTATCACACTCATTATGATGAAAGTAAAGGTCAATGGACAACTACTGAATGCAAAGAAAAATGGGTAAGTAAATAGTTTATTTACAAATATTTCTTAAATGAGATTGTGTATGTAATTAATTCTTACATTTCGGGACTTAATGTGTCATGAATTGACACATTCAACAGAACAAGGTCATCCGATGACAGTGGATGAAGCATGCGACAAAGTCTTGGGCACTAGATCATATTACATTGTTGGCATGGGAATGGGGCCTCCACCACAAGGGAAGACTTCGGTTAGAAAGAGACTTTGAAACAAATTAGAGGAGTCAAAGAAGGTTAAACAGGGGTTATAATCTAAAGTCGATGAATTAACCAAAATATTTAAAGAAATGCAGGATAAATTAACTACCGAAGTCAAACATCAAAAAAAGGCCTTGGAACATTTATGTGCTACACATAATATTCGTTTAGATTAGATAAGTACTAATATTGATATATTAAACACTTATGACATATTGTTTATATTAATTACTATATTATGACATGTTTGGGAATTACAATTAAATAATAAATTGTTTGCATGTATTAAATTCTTGTTATATATGATTAATCATTCGCAAATTAATGATATACTCAACAAATTGAAGAATTATTAAATAAATAAATTCCATATATAATATTAAACAGTTATTAAATAAATAAGATTTAATACATTGTTTTCAAAAAATAATTATTAAATCAGAATAATAATTAAATTAAAATTATTTTCGGACTATTGAAACAAAATAAAAGAACAATTTTCAGATTTAATGAAGAAAATAAATAATATTTTTAATTGAATAATTATTAAACTAAATTTATTTTCGGATAAATGAAAAAATTCAAATTCAAATTTAATTTTAATAATTATCATATTTTATTTTATTTTTGGATGAATGAAAATTTTAATTATTTAAAATTTAAAATTAATTAAAATAAATTATTCTCGGATATTTAGACAAATTAATTTACTAACAATCCACGACGTTTCTTCCCAAACGTCACCGATTGTCACCTATATGTCGCAGATAGCTTCATGGTTTTCATGGCGCTATTTATAAACGTTGTGGAAACCATTACAATCTACAATATTTTCTTAAGACGTCATCGATTACCCGACCTATTGCTGATGTTTTCCGAAACATTAGTGAATGTCTAGGTTTTTTGAGACGTTTTCCAAAAAACGTCGCTGAAGCAGTTTCCCTACACCACAACCTTCAGTGACGTTTTTTGTAACATTTTTTAAAACGTCACAAATAGGCTTCTTCGATGTTTATTGACCATTTGCGATGTTTTTAAAACATTGTAGAAGGGGTATTTTCTTGTAGTGTTATTATGAAAATTTTATTCATTATATGGCTATACACAATCGATGCCTTATACTAAGTTATAATTAGCACCAATCTTGTTCTCTTTCTTACTTTTTTAAATCTTATGAATGATAAGAGCCTATCTCCTTGGCATGTTTGGCACCTCTTATGCCTTTTTCCATTAGCTTCTCCACTTTTGACATCTTTGAGACAAAGCTAGCCTCTCATGCCTTCCAAAAAGTTATTATTCATCTTTTTATCTTCCAAGTGACTCCATTATCTCCTCAATTGGACAACTATGGAGAAAGTTGCACTTATATATAAGTTATCATCTCAAAATCATCATCTGAAAGGAAATGAACTAAACATTTGAAAACGTTATATCATCTTTATAAACATGCCATGAAAGTGCAAAATACCAAATAATTTAACCCCAAATAAGATGGAAAATATAATCCTATCATGGTGAAACTTACGGCATGCATTCATTCAACTCACCAAAGCTTATTTTAGCTAATTACACTTTGATACGATTAGAGACAAGTATGTTACAACTAGGTTAGATAAGAGATTGGTAGGGTTAGCTAATGAGAGAGGTTTGACAAAATCTTATTCTCCTCTTCTGATCGGTTTGGAAATTTTAAGGGTTGTTAGGATGATTAAGTTATAAGTGAACATGCATAGATAGTATTTTACATTGATTAGAGCACCAACAAGAAGAGTGGGGGATGTGATTAGATAAAAAGATTAGACTGGGGTTAGAGTGTAATAGAAAGCCTCTATGCCACCTCTACTCTAAACACTTCATTAGCATACTAGCTACATATTACAAAATATATCAAAAAATATTTAAATGAGATTAAGGATACGTTAGTAAGGTTCATACAACATTTAGGTGTTAAGCTACAACCACCACCATTTTTTCCATCCTAGAATATAGAGATAAAGATAAATAAAGAAAGTAAACTAGCAACTTAGGAGACATTGTGTTTTATTGGATATGACTTTAATTAATGATGTGATTGAAGCTCAAGTGATAATACTATAGATTCCTCTATTTTTCCTAACATCAAGCATCCTACTAACTTAAGAACTGAATTTATCACTATTATTATTTAACTTTTATTTTATTTTTAATATGTTTCCTATCAAGATTTTGTAAGACAACAATTTAATGTCCAATGATTATTAGGGAATTCAACAACTCTTGCAATTTCTTTATGTCAAGGAAGTACCAATTCTTGTCTTCCCTTGTTTCGTATTTGTCATTATTCTTAAATGTTAAGTTTAGTGAGGAAAATTTATAAATAAAGTGCAAATGAGGGAATTATTAATTATGCTTATCAATTTTGTTCTAATTAGCTTAACAAGGAGTATGTTTGAAAAAAATTTAAACTTTAAGAAAATAGTAATCGGGATGATTCATTATAAGTTTGACTTTTATTATGATTTGATTTTTTAAGCAAATAGTCATGAATATTGACAATTAAATTAATTTTAATTTGTTTCAGTAATTTAAAAAAACTTGATTTGAAATACGATAATTTTTTGTATAATTTGGACATATAATTGATTTATAAGTGAATTATTTTTAAGCATTTTAGTTGTCATAAGAAAAAGAAAGAAAAATGAAATTTTATTTTATTTGAATAAGTGAGAATTAAATAAATTCACTATGTTGGCTTTAAACAAAAACCAAAGATTAAAGTCAAAGAGTGGTGTTGGTAGCCATTTGAAATAGTGACCTAATTGAGCAATTAGGAATATTTATGACAAGGTATTTACTTTTTCATTAAAAGGATGGTATATTTCTCGAATAAGCTTTTAAATGCTCTAATATTAATTTAAAATCAATGTTTTATTTTTCTTTCAATAAGGTTTATAAAAATGTATGAAAGTTGAAACATTGCATTAGGTTGAATTTTATAGATTTAATTAAGGTTTGAAGGATTGTAAAGTTAAATTAAAATGATTTATGACTTAGTGCAAGCAACTAAATGCCTTACAATTTTATTAACTTTACAATTAGAAGAATAGTGGGCAATTCTGATTGATGTGAATAATTTGTTAAATTTCCTCCTTTGTTTAAATGTGAGGAATTTGATAGGTGATAAATAGACCACATTTTTAGTATAAGTTTGAAAGTGTTTTGCTTATGTTTAGATGATTTTACATAGTTTGGCACTCAATGTGGTTTATATTTTGTCAATAAATCTTATTTTAGCTCTTTGGTGAAGAAGAAAAAAATTATGATCAGTTGGAGACATTTTAAAGTGATTTTGGATGAACATGGGTTGAACTTGGACCCATCTTTAGAAAGTGGTACAAAAACTAACTTTTTTTAACTTTATGTAGGCCATTGGTCCATTTAGCTTCTTTAACAACTTGTCACATAAGTGAATAAGTGTTGGACCCTGAACGTTTCATAGATGTTAGAACTATTTGAATGAGAAATTTTGGAGATTAGTCATGAGTAAAGAATAATGATGGAAATTTGTAAACCAAGAAATGATAGGCAAGAGTAAAGAAGGTGGATAGATATATGATTTGCTATGGTACTTTTGGTGGATAAGAGATTTTTGAAATAGAAAGAGTTAAGGTGAAAGTTAGCAGTAAAATGGAAGCAATATTTGTGTAGTAAATTGATGAAGAATAGGTATATATGTGTATGTTCTGTCATTGGTGTTCATGATTTGTCATGGATAATAGTTTTTCTTTATGGAGGACATTGATTTGAAATGGAGTTGAGAATTAAGGGAAAATACAGTAGAAAAAGGTGATCTTGGTATGAGTTGCGTTAAGGAAAGATTTTAAAACAAATTGGTAGTTGACCTGGAAAATGTTCACTGAGTATGCTTTAGTCTTTTAGCCACAACGGTTTCTCTAGTTATCCAAACAAGGTGATTCTTGATTTGGATTAAACTAGAGATATATGGGTACATTTCTTATGTAGACATTGAATTTCAATTCTATCTCTAAGAGTCTCAAAATTTCATGAAGTTGAGAACTGGGTGCATTACATTGGGAGCTGAATGTAAAATTCGTGTTCAAACTTCGGGAGAAAATCTGGATTAATCTATATAGATTTTGGCACAGTTGTCTTTTTGAGGTTTTAGATCTTTCTCTTATCTTTCCAACAGTATATAGTATGGAATTTTTGAACATCTGAGTCGAAAGTTATGATCTTTATATATGGGGAAGTGAAAGTAAGATAAAGAGAAAGTAATATGAAGAAAAGTAAGACGAAGTAAAGTAAGGCGAAGCAAAAGTAAGACGAAGTAAAGTAAGACAAAGCAAAAGTAAGATGAAGTAAAGTAAGACGAAGCGAAATTAAGATGAAGCGAAAGTAAGACGAAGGAAAGTAAGATGAAATAAAAGTAAGGCGAAGCGAAAGTAAGACGAATCAAAGTAAGACGAAGCGAAAGTAAGATGAAGCGAAAGTAAGACGAAGTAAAGTAAGACAAAGCAAAGTAAGACAAAGCGAAAGTAAAACGAAGCAAAAGGAAGACGAAGCAAAAGTAAGAAGACACAAAAATAGAATTTGACTTTGAGGTATTCATGAAAGTTAAAGCTCTTGAAGTCTTATTTCAAACTATCCAAAGAACGCCTCAATCAGAAATTTCTAGAGAAAGTTATAGCTGTTTCCCCGAAACAGGTTCAGTATGATTGAGGACAAAAATAGCTTGGATTCTTTTGATCATAACTCCTTTTCTAGACATCCAAATAACTTGATTTTTGAACCATTGGATTCGTAAGACATTGCTATACATCTTTAACTAAATCATAGCCATCTTAAATGAAGTGAGAAAGATTTAGTGAAAGACATAGGGCAGGTATAGTGTGTGTACTCTTAAATAATATGAATTGGTGTTATTCCACTGAACATACTTCGGTAGAGCTCCAAATGAGATGATTTCTGATTTGTCATAGACTAGATACATGGAGCTACAAATGGTATGAAAAATTTGGAATCTAATTCAATCTCTAAGATGTTTAAATTCCATATGGAAATTGTGCATAGTATACTATTATGGACAAGAGAAGTCCAAAAATGTTTGAAGTATATCTTTTGACACTAAACCAAATTGAATGATCTTGGTGTCATTAGAAACTTAAGACAACGAGAAACATTTTTTCTAGAAGAAAGTGTTATGTCAGAATGTTCAAGGAAGTTTTTGGCAAGACACTTAAGTTTAGAAGGGCATAAGCCTATAAGGAAGGATAAAATGGACTTTTTGGACTTATTAAGGGCATAAAAATGGCAATGCCAAAATGTGGACTTATATTTAAGAGAAGGAGAAAACGTGAATGAGAAGATTCAGGGGAAGCAAAATGCGAGGATGAGAAAAGAGATATGAGAGAGAAAACATGAAAAAGAAGGAAAAAGAGAACAAAGAGAAAATAAGCTAGGGTTTTATCTTTTCTAAGCCTTCTAGACAGATTTTCGTGTTGTGCAAGAAGGGAAAAAGGTAGATGAAGATAAGAGCTTTCTTTTAAAACAAGCATTTCTTCATTTGGAGAAGATTTGAGGGAATCAAGAAGGACAAGAGGAGCAAGAGGAGAGGCATATTTGAACAAGCCATAATCAAGGACTTCAAGGTGGGTTTCACTTTTATAGTTAAGTAATAAGCTAATAAAAGTTTTGTGTTAAGAAATGATAGTAACTAATTTTGCAACCACCTTATTCATGTGCATTTAAAGTTGTTAAATGTTGTAAGATTGTCCAACATGCATATACATGATTTGTATGATAATTTATGGAAATTTGTTTTAAAAATGATTCTTTGAAATGATGCATGATTATGAAACCATACTTTTGGAAATAGTTTTAAAGATAAAAAAAGCATATGAAAAGCAAGTTTTCAAAGGAATGTGTCTTTTTGGGCACCAAGCTTACAAGATTTTGAATCTCTTTGTTATGTGGGTTTGTGGTAGTCCCTCAAGAACTGTCACATGTACATTGAACCAAGTATAGGCTTCTTGTAAGGTAAATAGAGATGGTAATCGATAGTTTCATAAACTTTCTCTTTTAAAATTTTCTTTGCCATTTGGTACCGTTAGGTATAAGGCCACGGAGCTGGTTCTGCATCACTTACCTGTCCTGGTGTAACACATCACTACTATATTGCATATGCCTGAACTTCCATAGATTATCCAAGAATATACCCTATGGGAATGGCATTTTAGAGCAATCACATTTACTTATTAAGGTGTCATACATAACACAAGTATTTAAGAAGATAAAAACTTCCCATTTTATTCATAAACATAAACATACATTGTAGCATTACAGTACATAATCCACATATATACATTACCAACAACATCTAAGAGTTTGCTACTCTTTATAAGATGTTTTATATGAATTGGAATGTTACACCAAAATATTCTATCTAGACTCTTCTGTGTTAGTTGCTAACCTTTGAGCCATTTTTGCTCCAAAACACAAGAACCAGATTTATATTTGATCTGCTTAGGAGTTAGAAATTCTTTAAACCTGAAAAACAACATTGCAATTTTGATGATTTGGTGAACTTAGCAAGTGAATCATCATTGATGTGCTCACTCATATCAGCACTCAATAACACATATATAGTCTCGTTTACCAAATATGTCATATAAATGAATAATTCACATCACATCACATACTTCATTAATTTCAACCATTCAATATTTCATCTCAGTTCAGTGGGCATGTTAATTCAATTAGTTAATATGGTATATCCATTCAATCATTTAATAAATAAGGGTGCATATGTAAATGTATATGTTAATCACTTCATTTTTACTTTGTTATGACCGAGAGCCTATTTAACTGTCCTTTATCTGTTGTGAATATCATGCTCATTTTATATATTGTCCTGTACCTATTATAGATACTGGGCTTATTGATAATTGAGCCTACGACTCTTTGTGCACATTTATGAGCTTTAAGCCCATTTTCACTTAGGTCACTCTGGTCATAACTCCTTTATCTATTTATGCATTTCAATATAATATTATGCAATAATTCACTTATGATGCATTTAGTATTTCACATTTGATATAGTTAAGTCATATATCACATTCTTCGAATTTAAGTATAGCATTCAACATTCAGTTGAGAACGTATATTTCCATATTCACATACATTTACAAAACATTTCCAGCATATTCCCAAATATCAATTTTCTCGAATAATTGATGGTTCGGAATTATCATAATCACATGAGTAGTAATTCAACAACTGAATTTTAAACAAAGCAACTAGATTATAGTGAGAGAAAATCTAGGTTGACTCACAGTATGCTCCAGAATAGCTATTGCCTTAACGATCCGACAATGTTTGGATGCGGTCGGTCAATTTGTGCTTCTATATCATATAATACACACCTATGTATAAATTATTAACTTGTTTAATCAAATGAATACCCGATCACACACATGTCTATGTGTTATGTTTAATGCATACTCAATCGACCATCCTGAGTGTGTAACCTTATTCATAAATCTTGTTCATTCATTCATCATATCTTGTACATAACTTGTTGGCGATTAAACCAATGCCTTAAGACATCTCGATTACTTTAAATTGATTCAATCATACATTTATATATCCCTTCCTAACATTCCATACTCACACAACTTCCCAATTCTCATTCAATCATAGCTAATTCATGACTTATATCCCTTACATCACATTTGCATTCATAAGAAAACCTCCATTTCTTTAATAACTCATACTTCCCAAATGCATATACATTGATATCACATAATCCATTCCTTAATTCTAACATCAATTATCAACTTAAACTTATCAAACCCTTAATCAATCAATCAACTAACCATTTAGGTTCATTTCAAACCATAATAAAATCCAAATACACTAAGGTAAAGTAACTTATCCTTAGTTAATTTAACAATCACAAAAAAACATAATTTTTCACTTCCTAAGCATTTCCCACAATCGTAGAAAGACAAAACAAAAACTTGTGTTCTCCAAGGCATTTCCCACGATTGTAGGAAGGAGCTCATGTTGCTTCCACAATCGTGGAATGGGTGAACAAACGATTCACCATCCCTTTCCTTAAATCCTTTTCCAAATTCTAACACCATCATACTAATCCATTGATCATACCTCAATTATACCTAAATTATACTTCATTTCCTCATCAATTTCATCTCTAATTTCGAAATTGAAATCATTCAATAGGCAAATCATAAATTGTAGTCTTTCATACATCACAATCAAAATAGAACTACCATTTACCTTCATACATATAACCCTAACTTGTTAATTTCAGGAACACTCCCAATATACCCATTTTTTTGCATAGTTGCATCATCATTTACACTTTAAATATCAACCTAAACCATCCATATAATCCACTATTTTCAAGTATAAAAAACAACATAGAAACCATACAATCCTTCATTAAATTCCAGCATAACTTTAACATCAACCCTACATATCACTCATCTCAATTTAATCATCATGAATGTTTCTATTTTAACATGCCATATAGATAAAAAAAAAATTACTTTCTTGTTCAACTCAAAACCTCCTCAATCTTGAAGCTAACTATCCCTCCAAATATGCAAGGACAAGTTATACTCTAAGAATAAGGTGGGAATATAAGGGTTTCATTACAAGGTGAGTGTGTCATTGTTAAAAGAAAGAAGGAGAAAGCATAAGACCAAAACATGGAAGAAGGTGGTCTTGCAAGTGTTAAAGATATGGGTGTAGGTGTGTGGAGGAGAAGGTGGACATATGTCATGCCAAGTGTCATGCTAAGACCTAACCATATGTCTTCTACTTCAACTTCCATTTGTCACTCTATAATTAGTCCATTTGTCTTATAATCACTAGGCCAGTTGTCACCCAATTAAACTACCATTTGTCACTCATTTAATCAATCCATGTGTTACATTATTACTAATCTGATGTGTCACTATTTCTTAGACTTGATCAACCTAAGTTCCCATGTATCAATTTGTCTTGCCAATTAATATTTTTCCCAGAATAGATGCATATAACACTTCATTAATCATCCATAAATAACACACAATCACGCAATCACATCATAAACATTTAAAATCTTTCACACCCCGGAATAAATCAATTGATTGCATAAACTATCTTTACAATGCCTCTAAAGTATGATTCATGTATATTTGCGAATATGATGCATGTAAATGAAATGCACTTCATGTATTCTCATATGATATGACTCATATGACTTATGAAGTTAAATTCCTAAATGTAGGAATGGGTTATTCGACTTGGCTAACCTCTAATAACGGTGTTGGTTTGCATCACTTACTTGCACTAGGTTAATCACTATATAGCAATTGTTATAGAGCTGGTTTAGCATCGCTTACTCATAACGGTGCTGACAATATATATAAATCAATGGTTACAAAGTTGGTTCTATATCGCTTACTTGTAATAATGTTAGCACAATATATACTCCATACGTGCAGAGGGCAACTCACAAGACATACTGACAGACACGACACCACCCACTGTTAATGACAAACACTCCCCCCCGACTTTGCCATGTACATTAGGATGTACTCTGATCGATATAATCATATGTATAAGAAGACCTAATGGCGTACCATAGGCTAAATAACGATTAATACACAGGTGCACCAAATTTCTATACCAAATCAGTTCATGTTCAAATTTCATTGTCATGCCAATTCAGTGCACATCTCAAAGCATATGTGTATATGAAAAGTATATATATATATATCATAAAAAATTAGCTTTCAAATTGAAGTAGCAACACAAATAAACTTATTCATAAACATACTTTTCATGATAAAATAGAAACCATTTTTCTTTCATAAAATAAGTTTAAAGATACACTCGAAGTTTTGAACACTCAAGCATTCATTGACTCTCCTTTACCTACAAAAAAATGCATTTTTCTTAGGCACTTATTCCCAAATTAGGAAATAAGGCATTAAAACTATATATTTGATTTAACTGAATTTTAGATTTGTATTTTATTATGTAACACGTATTAATCATATTTCTACTTACTTATGTAAACTAACCTAGTGGTCACTATTTCTAAATCTAACTTCAAAAGTCACTTAAGTACCATATTTTATCCATTCTAACTTACCAATTCCTTCAAAACACAATCTCACCAAATTTAATTCACCATATCACAATCATGCATGATGAGTCACAGTTATGACCTATGTCTAAAATCCATACCTCCACTTGTTCCTTAATTTTCATATAGTAAATGTTCAAATTAGGTTTTTATTCTTCTATACATTTATTCTCATATGTATCTAGTTTCAAAATCATCAACAATCATGCCATTTCAACTTGTAAATCATGAAAAATGTACCAAATATCATAAGCTATTTCAACCC
>JANSVA010065337.1:0-12200 GCA_025504915.1 Erythroxylum reticulatum | reverse complement strand
TGGGATTAATATGTAGCTCTTATCGAATTTGTATACAATAATCACTATCACAGTAGTATTGGTATGATTCAATATGATACTTCAAGATTTTGGGATAGTTTACAATCATCCATGGTTACAAAGTTGAATTTCAGTACAGTATTTCATCCTCAGACAAACAGACAGAGTGAGAAAACTATTAGGATTGTTGAGGATATGCTTAAAGCTTGTGTTTTGGAGTTCCAAGGAGCATGGGATTAATATGTAGCTCTTATCGAATTTGTATACAATAATCACTATCACAGTAGTATTGGTATGATTCAATATGAAGCATTATATTGCAGAAAGTGTTGTTTTCCATTATATTGGGATGAAGAGTGCCTAAGGATTGTTAAAGGCCTAGAACTGATTCAAGATACGATTGATAAGGTAAAATTGATCCGCAGTAGAATTAAGGCTGCTCAAGATAGGCAGAAAAGTTATATAGATTAGCACCGTAGAGATACCAAGTGGTAGATAAGGTATTCTTAAGAGTATCACCTTAGCAAGGAGTGCTGAGGTTCAGTAAAAAGGGTAAGTTAAGCCCTAGATATATTCGTCCATATGAAATTATTAAGAGAGTTGGACCATTGGCATACATGTTAGCATTACCAGCAGAGATGGCTCAGATTCATAACATGTTTCATGTTAGTATGCTCAGGAGATATCGGCTCAGGAGGTTAAAGTTACAAGTAATTTAAGCTATATAAAGGAACCGGCTAAGATAGTGGGTTATCAGACTAA
Organism: Erythroxylum reticulatum; assembly: GCA_025504915.1. Taxonomy (NCBI): domain Eukaryota; kingdom Viridiplantae; phylum Streptophyta; class Magnoliopsida; order Malpighiales; family Erythroxylaceae; genus Erythroxylum; species Erythroxylum reticulatum. The sequence goes on along the minus strand of JANSVA010065337.1, from coordinate 11,438 downwards.
ACAATTGAGAAACCAAGTGATCCCATTGATTAAATTCCTTTATAGGAATCATTCGAGAGAAGAAGCCACATGGGAGACTGAGGAAAACGTGAGGAAACAATACCCCTATCTGTTTATTCAAACAGGTAAGAATTTTAAGCATGAAATTTCTTAAGGGGAAAGAATTGTAATAGCCCGTTTTCTATACTAACAATTAGAACCCTAGAATATTGCGCATAGCCATATCATTGAGAATTCATGAATTATATAGCGCCCCCTTACTTTAGAATACATACCGCGACGCCTAAAGGTCATTCTGGTATATAACCTAAGACAATGGCACTCTACGTTCAATCACTACATTCACTTAACATAGCATCATATCTTTATTCACTTATAAAACATCATAAGAAAATCACAATATTTTAAAAACCAACTTTTTCCTCATTTTATTCTATAATTACCGAAGGTCTACAATATGTCTTTCAATATTTCCTACATGTACATCATCGTGGCCTAATACAAAAGCACTATATGAAAGACAAAATATACAAAAAATCTGTCTACTCTGTCCAAAACCCAGTTGATCAACCTTTGACCCATGACTTCTCTTCCCAAATCATAAGTCTATACTGTTTGTAGTACCTCTCAATAGCTAGAGTCATCTCTCGGTCCTGAAAAGTCAACGTTGCAATTTTGGTGAGTTTTGCGAACTCAATGAGGTAATCATCATCGATGGTTCACTCAATTCATGTATGACATCAACACATGTAACATATATTTCACATCTTTACATTTTTGCATAATTGAACACCTATCATATTTTCACTTAAGAGCAACCAATTTGGCATTTCAAACAATCAACATGCTCGTTAAAATGCATATGAAATGCTCATGTGACTCATTTCTAATTATTATGTTGTTATGACTGAGTGCCTAAACTGTCCAATATCCATTGTGGACACCGGGCTCATTTCAGTACTGTCTGGTATCTGTTGTAGATATCGGGCTCTTTACGTTGAGCCTGAACCTCTGATGTGCATAACTAAGCTTAAGCTCTTTTCACATTGGCTACTCAGGTCACAACTCTCATTATCTGATCATGCATTCATATATGGAATGCACTTTTTGCAGCCAATCATATCATAAACATTTAGTCCGTCGTATTCACATTCAAGTAGCACTTCAATATCTCAATCAAATATCACAATAATCGGGCCTTCATTGTCCGGAAACCAACAATCAAGACACATTCATTCAGCAATTCAAATATAGTATAAAACAAACATTTAATTGAGTGAGACCATTTAGGTTACTCACAAGTTGCTCCCGAAGATAATGTCTGGAAGTTCTGGCAATGTCTAGAGATTGACGTTCCAGTTGCTCCTCTATATTAAATAACACATACACATATATCACAATTTGCACAAATATAAGTGTTTAACAATGCACTTGTATATAATAAAATATGTACAATGCATGTTCATGTCAATCCCGAGTATTTATCCATTAATGTGATCACAAAATCAGTCCCATATCAAAACTCTTCTAAGTATAATTTATACTTAGGTTTATACCTCACTAGAACCATTAAAATCACAATTTATACTCTTCCATCTGATACCCTTAATTTGATTCAATCAATCTTCTTCAATCTAGTATAAAAGGCATAAACTTTTATAGAGAGATAGAAAGAAATGTGCTAAGAATCTATTGGTCTAAGAATCACTTCTTTTGGAGGTCGGATAACAAAGTTATGGCTCAAAGAATCAAACAAGGTTTTGTCCTCAATCATATTGATCCTATTTCAGGGAAAATAGTATAACTTTCTCTATAGGTATCAAATCAAGGTCATTCTTATACGTTTTGAAAGATGAATTCAAGATCTACAACTTTTATGAGACTTTGAAGAAATATTCTGCCATAAACTTAGTCAAAATTGGACCAAACAATATAAGATGAATAGTACCTAGAAGAAGTTTATGAACAGTACACAGAAGATGTTTTACAATTAGCATAACTTTCTCTAAAGATATGAGATTGAGGTGCTCTTTAGATCTTTTGAAATAGGAATTCAATATATACAAATTTCATGAAGACTTTGAAGCGAGATTTTGTCATATAAAGGGTTAAAATTGGACCAGACGATACAAGATGAACAGTGAATAGAAGAAGTTTCAATCTATGACCTATTTGGAATAATTTGGCATAACTTTCTCTAGAGATATCGGATTGAGGTGTTCTTTAGATGGTTTGAAAGAGGATTTCAAGATCTATAACTTTTATAAAGATTGAAGATAGATTCTATGATCTAGAGGGTCAAATTTGGATCAGATTATAGGGTTAGATGAACAATGCACCAAACAATATGACGTCATCACCAGATGATACGTCATCACAGACGAGATGACGTCATCACCAGATGATATGATGTCATCAGATGATACAATCTATATTCCTGAGTATCTCCACTTATAAGGACCATAACTTTTGACTCTGATGTCTAAAAATTTCATACTATATATCGTTAGAAAGCTATAAAGATAAGCTACAATTTTCTAGAAGACAATTTTATCTAATTCAACGTAGATTAACCCAGATTTTTCCCTGAAGCTAGAATACGAAATTTACCCCTAAGGAAGACTTGAAATTTTACACTATGCAAACTTATAAAGTCCTAAGTATAACCATTCAGCCACCAATTTGACTTCATTAAACTCTCAAATCTCAACTCAATAGGGTTTTCAACTTGAAAAATCCCACAATGCACAATCTCTAAAATTGGTTCTAGAATACTTAAACTCATGTATTTTCTAACTCCATGGCCTAAAACTCTTCCAAGAAAACCCAAAAGATTCAAAATGATCTTACCTTGATTCTTCACCAAATGAAGAGATCTTTGGCTCAATTAGAAGCTCTTCTCTTCCTCTTCCTTTTTCTCTTCTTGAACCACTTCAAAATCTCTCTCACAACTAAGAAATGTTGAAACCCTAGCTCAACTCTTTTCTTTTCTCTCAACCACCGAAATTCTCTTCTTTTTCTTTCTTAAATTCTCTTCTTCTCTCCCAATTCATGTTTCCCCCTTCTTAAAAAGCAAGAGTACATTTTTTTCTTCCATTTCTACCCTTAATGAGCCCAAAAAGCCCCCTTTTACCCTTCCTTATAGGCTTATGTTCTTTTAACCTTAAGTGCCTTACCACAAACACCCCTTGAACATTCTTATAACTTTTATACTTTATTCAATCAACCTATATCATATAATCTTTCTAACATTAACATAATAATTAATTTCCAAAAAATTTCATAAAGACCTCATAATCAATGTAAATCATACTTATTCATATTTTGAGGGCCAACATTTCTCAATATACTCACATTTATACACAATTATACCTGGAATGTCAATGAATACATGTACAGTCTTTTTCATGTGCAATGATTCAATATTCAAGTGTATGCGTATAACATATTATGCATAAGCATGAAAATGCATTTCTATTCTCTCGTTAATCACTCATATTTATTATTCTAGCCTCCCCGCAGGTAATAGGATGTTACAAATTGTATTTCATTCACATGCATATCATTAGCATACACATATGAATTATGAATTAGTAAATGTTGTAAAGATAATATATGGACTCAATTGACATATTCCGAGGTATGAAAGGTTGAAAATGATGATGATGTGAATTGTGTATTATTTAAATCTTAAATTTTGGTTTGGTGGACTATAATTAGTAAACTTGGAATTTATTGTTACAACAACAACTTCAACTAAAGCCACAAGCCTCCTTTTTAAATTCAGGTACATCTCTAGATGACTTTATCAAGACTTTTATTACTAACAATCTTCAATTTCAACAAGGTATATAGCAAATTCAACAAAATGTACAACAATTTTAGCAGGAAACAAAATGGAGCATACAAAACATGGAAAACCAAAGGGGTTAGATGGCAATGAGGCTCAATCATATAGAATCACAAAGTAGAAGAAAACTTTCATCTCAACTTGAGGTTAACCCGAAGAATGTTAATTTTATAACCTTAAGGAGTGGAAAGGAGATTGAGGTTCAGAAGAGAACCCCTTCGAGGATTGCCAATGAAGTAGAAATTGAGAAGGAGTTGGGGAAGGAAGAAAACCACTCATCGAGCACAAAGGTAAACTTTGAAAGCCCTAACATCATCAATACTATTTTCCTAGCAGATTGCCAAGACTTAACAAGGATGAGAAAGAAAATGAGATATCAGAGACTTTTTGGAAAGTAGAAGTGAACATACCTTTGGTCAATGCAACTAAGTAAGTACCAAGGCCTGCAAAATTCCTCAAGGAATGGTATTCACATAAAAGAAGGTTGAGAGGTGATGACGGGTGCGAACGTGTATGTAGTTTTTAAGAAGAAAATACCTCCAAAATGTCGAGATCTAGGTATGTTCACTGTTCCTTGTAAAATTGGTAACACTGAGATTAGTAAAGCTATGCTAGATTTGGAAGCTTCAATTAATGTTATGTTTCGTTCAATTTATGCTTCCTTATATATGGGCCCTTTGAAAGAAACAAATGTTATCATATAATTAGCTTACCACACTAGCACTTACCCAAATAGTGTAGTTGAGGATGTTTTAGGGCATGAAAATAAGTTGGTATTTCCTGAGGATTTTTATGTTGTTAATATGAATGATGAAACTTCGTACAATCCAATACTTATCTTGTTAGAAAGACCATTTCTCAATGCAACTCAGACAAAGATAGATGTTCGTGAGGGCACCCTCAGAATGGCATTTGATTGGGAAGTGATTCATTTTAACATTTTTGATGCCTTAAACATTCTCATGATGATAACTTTGTTTTCTATGTTAATGTGATTGATCCTCTAGTATAGGAAAGTTTTAAGTTAAGTTGCAAGGATCATTTTTCTAAATGATCCTTGCAATACAACAAAGCTTTATCAATTACTGTAGAAAAATGTTACCCTTTTTCGTTGAACCCATCCCACAAAGTCCTGATACATAAATAGGTAATTGAAACTATAGCAATAATTTTAGATGTTACATATATAAGGGTTTATTGCAACTTTTTTTAATTTTGTTGCCTTTTTTATATTTAGCAACAAATTATTATTATCGTTGTTTTCTAATATTATTAATTGTAACACTTCAAAATTTGTTGCATTATATTAATTTTTAGCAACATATTTTTTAAACTGTTGCAATGATGTTGTTGCCTAAAACTAAGTACTCTAACTTTTGCATATGTTGAATTTGGTGATTTGGCGATGTGTGATTATCTAATAATGTTGTGCACCGAGTCTAAATACATGTCTAGATAAATCTATTAGAAATACAAAATATTAACATATAAATACCATAGAGAGAAAGGAAGGGAGGATCGACATTTTCTACTTACTATATCTGTATCTACGTATTGATGAGTTGTTTGGTAAGAAAGTATATGATACACCAACCATCTTATTGTATAGAAGTCTAAAACTTAATGTGTGCAGATATTTAAGAGATATTTGGGTTCTTTATTTTAGTAAACACAAATATAATCATTTACCAATTACTTTATAAAATTATATAATATCCTTATCACTATACTATTTATTAAAAAATGCTAATCTTATAAATGATAACTACCCGTTACGGGCTACCTAATTGAATCTTAACGACGAGTGAACTCTCCTGTTGCAACTTCCAACTTCCAACTTCCTCCTTTTTTTGTTGTTCTCAACATACTAATTTAGAGACACATGGTGCTTAATTTAAGCATATAAAGGCATAAACGTCCGGGTCTCATCTTAATGAAATTGAGTAAAATAGCCGAGTGGTAGAAAATGCTCATTCAGTATTTACAGTCATTTCCTCTTCCAATTCTGCAAATCTCTCCTTTCTAGTCCACAATCAAAACCCAATGCTACATTCCCAAAACAGATTAATAGTAAAACCCATGAATCAATTCTACTTGATAAATTTTACTCTGATGTGTCAATTGGAAGGAACATGGTAGTATTTCCCTTTACACATGCACCTATAAACAATTGGGCATGACTCTGTTGAGCACTTGAAGCTCACCATCACCCTCTTGCATGGAGTACACGGTCCACAGGCATGGGAACAATCCGGCAAGCTTGACCCTGTTGGGTATAATTCCATTCCCAACTCCTCTCTAACTCTTGATTCCTACATTAATTATGTCATTCAGGTTAATTACTAATATATTAATATTAACTATATAGATACACTCCCAATTACCATTGATTTAGATTAACCTTTGGGTAATGATCATAACCTTCATTGCCGTTTGTTGTTGCCCTTGATCCTCCTTGAGAACTCACCGAAATATCTAGCAAACAAATCAATCTATAATTTATAACGTAACAAGATCTTGATTAACAACCCAATGACTGTAATTAAATATGATGTGAAAACTACTTACGGCGATGGGGCAACGTCCGGAGGCTCTTACCAACCATGATTACCATCAAAAGAAGCGTGAAAAGAAAAGCTCTTTGTGTTCCCAGTAAGAGCTTCATTTCTCGTCATGGCTTTGAGTAAAGGGGACACATTGTATATATATGGTTTTAATTAATGGGAAAGGACGTACAGCTGAGGCAGTTCACATGATCCACGGCTATCTTTTAATTTCAAAGTTTTCACATGTTTCGTCGAGTCTATTAAATAGTATGGAAAAAGTGCAAACATCTGAAGCTTTAAATGAAGTTCATGTAAATGTCTCAAACATTTATGATCTTTAATAGTTACCATATGCTTACGATTTCAGTTGCCTAGTAACAAGTAGGACTTGGGACAGATTACTCGGTAATCCAACGGTGAAACCAAGTTTCAACATCTGAGGAACATAACATTGAATTGAGGAAGGCCTGCAATAAACGTGAAGATCAGACCTTGGGATTAAATGAACTAACTTTAATTTTCCATGCATTTATGGTTGTGGACACCTGTTTTCCCGTCGTTATTATTCTTCTCATGTTTCCCATTTTGCTCTCGACATTCTCTTTTTGTAAAGATGAAATGCTCTGGTTTACTACTGAGAAGTAAACGAGATTAGGGGTTTGGCATGTAGGGAGGTTTCTTTAGCATCGATAATACTTGAGGGGAGTAAATAGTTGAATATCCAATGCGATCATCATACTTGTAAGGGATAACAGATGCTATAATGTTTATTAAAAAAATTATATTTTTCGTTTTAATGCTCAATCTTCAATTAAACAAATAATCTTTTAAAACTCTTATAATTCAAGTCAAAACATTAATTTTGTTAGAATTACTTTCAACTTAACATCTAGACATTTATGTGAAGATTTTATGAACACGTGAATATCTTTATAAACTGATTCATAACTCATAGAATTAATTCACGGACCACTTAATTTTTCTAAAATAACTTGCCTTTCAACCCTAATTTTTTCTTTCCTTATCTTCCTTTGTGAATTTGAAAATGAGTATTTCCCCCTTTCTGAGGTTGTCATCGTAATGAATTTGATGTTAGTTGCGTCATAATTTCTAAATTTGTCCATATATGTTGCTTTTTAATTAACACAAAGTAGGAGGACTTGATTCAATAAGCACAGGTACTTTCTACCATTCAAAAGTATAACTAATTGTTACAAAGGAGATGCAGGGAATAAATTTTAAGTACTTCGTGTAACATGTAGTGTGAGTCTTATTACGTATTCTGGATCTACATGAAAGAATTAAAAACGAAGGTAATACGCAATACTTGAATTTCGGTTCCATCTCTGATTCTGATGCCGATTCCGAGCTCCAAATGTCTCCGAATCTCCCGGGACTTTTAGTGAAAAGTGTTCACCGACTCACGGGCTAGGCCTTTCTACAGTTTCCTCAAAACACAAGCTTCCCTAACGAGTCAGAAATCTTTATGCTCGTGAATGATTTCTTGAGTAACTGCAAGAGACCTTAATATTTATATAGCTTCCATATCGAGCTTCCCCATCATAAAGCCAATATGGACCCAGTCCACACTAATCGGGACTCATTTTTCACTCGAATTTCGACCTGTTAATCTAGATCATTTATTGGGTCACTTTATTATCTTTATCTGGATTAATTGGCATAACTTAACTGATAATTTATTTAAAAACCAAAATTGCAATTAATGTTAGTCCAACTTTATGAAACATAGACAAAATTGTCTCTAAGGACAAAAAAATGTCTGACAATCTTCCCTTTGGACAAGCATTAGTTGCAATAGACTCTGGTTTAAAAAACAATTTAAAACTCGATTAAGCTACGCTACTGTATTTATCGACTAAGTTTTAAAATCAAAACATTTGATCCAAAGATAACGAAAGTCCATCATTATGTCCTGTGAGGCTTTCGGTACCGAAAAGTATCAGATGCATGTCTCCTGTGTGACACAGATCCAATACAATCACGAATACCTAATACCCCACTAACATGAATGGGAAAATGGAGTGTGGCAAACTACAATAATACCTTTATCATATAAATTGTATCATCTTCATTTGTAGGTCTCGATTTCTCCAACTTTATGCTAAACTACATTAGAGAAATCCTGTTTTCTCTCACGGAATGCTAAATAGCATTAGAGAAAACCTTTATGTTCTCCAACTGAATACTAAACTACATTAGAAAACCTTTATGGGATTAAAAACTTATATCCCCTATGTCATGTCAAACTTTATAAATATCTATGCTAAATTGTATGTGTCTAGATGACATAGGCACAAGGTTAATATGTATATATGCCCAATGACCTTCAAATGCTTAAGATTGACACAAATCTCAAGACTTTCATACGTACTATGACAATATATGATGATACATAATACTGAGGATAAACGATGATCATCTTTATCAATGAATCATCATACTATCATAATACTTTAAAATGTACAAATGTACATGGAGCAAATATAACGATCCCCTAACTAGTAGTGTCTAAGGATATCAAAACACCCATACTGTATACTTGTGTTACAAACACAAGCGGGTGAAGTCCTTTAGTTAAAGGATTGACTCACACTTCCTTAGCCCTTAAATGCTCCAAACTTTAATGTCACTTTTCCATGTCAACATTCTTATGACCAAATAATTGATCTTTAACTATTATGACCCTGTGATATTCTTCTTTGTCATTAAACAACACCGTAAAAAGAATACCATAGCAAAACCAAATGGGTCTAGCCATTGAATGGACCACAGATCACTCAGAAATCAAATTTCTGAGCTAAACTGTCTGCGAAGTAGCCCCTTAGCATGCACTCTGCACTCCTAATCGAGAAAGTTATACGTGTCTTTATGACACACTTCTACGACATTGTACTATCTGCAAACTTGAACTGTAACCTTAAGTGAACTTTCGATCATCCGAACACATAGCTAACTTTAAACTTGAATTCCCTACGAGGTTTAGTCTGTTGACTCTTCTATATGTCAACTTATAATCCTTGATTCCTTCAAGTATCTCAACGCTGCTAAACTACATTCCAAAAGTCTATAACTGGATTAACCAGATGTTGACCAAACAGTCAAACAGTGAATGCAATGTCCTATCTAGTACATAGCCTAGCATACACCAGCTATCCACCATACTAAAATACGAAAAATTCCTCATAATCTCTCTCGTCACTTTATTCTTTGGGTACTGTACCAAAGATTATCTCTCATTATGAGAGATAGGTTTTACGACAGGTTTATTGTCAATCGTATTAAACCTTTGTAACACATACTCAATGTATGCATTCTTTGAGAGGTTTGATGAGTGTTGAGATATGTCCTGGTGAATCCGAATACCTAGGACAGAAGATGCTATACTAAGGTCCTTTATGTCAAAGTTCTTGACCAAAATTTGCTTATCCTCATACAACATGATCAAGTGACTTCAAGTGAGCAATTTACCATCCTTATGCAGTAATAGGAAGACAACTTTGCTCCCCTCAACTTCATAACACAGGCATCTTTTGACTTTATTTTCCAAGAAGCCAGAAGAGGCCATAACCTCACCAAATTTAAGGTATCACTTTCAGGAGGTTTATTGTAAACCATATATTGATCTGCATAACTTACAAAACATGTTAGTACTGTCTGGATCCTAGGACCCTACAAATTGTATCGTATAGACCACTTCATAAAGGTTTTTAGTCAGGCAGGTGGTTTTGATAGCTTTCTGATGTAACTCTATATCATCATAAGCTACAATTGCTTTTATTACTCAAAATGTATCCTATGAGGATATGAGAGAAAAGGTAACACAAAGTCAACCTTTTTTCCTGAGTGAACCTTTAGGCAATTGAGCAAGTCCATAAACCGTTGAACTTCATCCTGAAATCCTTTAGGTCTCAAACTTTATTCACAACTGACAAGCTTGTAGTTCCTAATGCAAATCAACTAGCACCTAGACCTTACTACGCTTTATGGCTTACATCTCGTTATTCATCGCATCCCACCACACATCCGCATTAGGTCCAGAAACAGCTTCTATAAAAGTAATTAGATCCGTAATATGTCTAATAACATAGTCCAGTACACCTGACAGACTATGTTATTAGATGGGATAGCATGTTGTCTCACTCTAGTGAATTTACTTAACCTTATTAGATCTTGTACCCCCAAAAATCCCTTTGTGTACAGGTATAGGTTCCTGTTCCTGTACAGGTATGGTACAAAAATCTAGATTTACTGGATCTAGCTGTATGAGTAGCAAGTACGGGATAACTGTAGTATCCGCCCTGCTATCATCCGAAGGGTCAAGGGGCCCACCATCATCATAGATATGGTATTCCAGAAACTTGGTTGTTTTTTATTCTACTATTCTGGTCCCTCCTTATCTACAGTAAAATTTGTAGCCCTAAAGTGGTTGATATATTTTACTAAATAGCAATGAAAGGAACGTGCATGCAATCTCTCTTTATAAGGATTATCCTACCTCAGTAGGGTAGCCCTTTACACGATTGTGCGCAAGGATGAGTTCTTCAACTTCTAAATAGGTAGATTAATCCTGCTCTGTGTTAACTTCTTTAAGTCCTTCAGGGTGCAATTATACCTTTCGGCAACACACCATTTTGCTCAGAACTACTCGGCATAAAGAACTAAGTCACTATTCCAACTGACTCCATATATCTAATAAACGGACCTTTTAAAGTTCTGAACATCATGTTTGTCATGATATTCTCCTCCACGGTCAAATCTGACTATCTTGATGAATTTTCCCAACTAGTTCTCAACCTTCAGTCTTTAAGCAAGAACACGTAACTTTGATGGGAATAATCATCAAGAAATATCAGAATACTTTTATAATTGCACAATGCAATTGTATGAGGTCTACCAAAATCTTTATGTATCAGATTCAACAAGTTATAAGTATAAGTTGACTCTATTGTCCTTATTAGCCAACTTACCCCTGTAATCATCAGTACATGTTTCCAGATCATCTTAATCTAGAATTGAGAAAT
>JANSVA010065307.1:0-12201 GCA_025504915.1 Erythroxylum reticulatum | reverse complement strand
AAGAAGATAACAAGCTATTTATGTGGATAATGGTGGACAAGATTCAACTTTGAGGCTTTGGAGAAGAGAGTGTCGAAGATGGAGAGAGTAAAAGAAGAAGGAAATGAAGAGGATGAAGGAAAGCAACTATGTCGTGAATGGCCAAATGAAAGACCCAAAATGTGGTCTTTCATTTAACAATTTCGTGGCCTAAACATGTGGTGGGGCAAGTGACACATGTCACTTGCCACATGTTAATTTCTTATGATTCCAATTGGTCCACTTTAGTAACTAGTCCATTTGGTCTCCAATTTCTACTCCAAATTCTCCTTAAATTCCAATGGCTCAAATTAATAAATCCAAAAATCATGTATCTAGATTTCCAGTGCCATTGGATAGTCAATTCTACTATCGGTAACCAGTCAGTCTGCCACTTGGCATTTTTCCTAGTCCGAAAAAGTACCCCAAAATTTCCAGAAAAATTTCTAAAATTCCTCAAAAATTGAAAACTCACAAAGACTCACTCCAATTAACTTTTCAAGCACAAAAAAACTCATATTTTTCACAAAAATCACATTTATGACCAAAATACCGTAAAATGTCATTAATGCATGTATAGTCATTTACATGTGCAAAATTCATTATTCACTTGTATGAATATGCATGAACATATCAAGGCAAAATTTTAAACGCTTATATCCCATTCCAAATTACTATTCTACCCTTCCCATCGGTGATGGGATGTTACATATCCCTATCGGAGACTTAGGCGTATAAGGTAGAATATGCTACTGAGGATTTGTGCATATTGTTTGATGTAAAGTATCCAACTATGTGATTGGATTATTAAATTTGAGGAGGCGTTAATTGATAATATGAGGAGACATTAATAGATAATATGAGGAAAATATAGGTCCACGTTATATTCAGTGTAAATATGTTCGGGAGATGCAAATTTGATATGATGAATGTTTTACAAACATAGGAAGTTAAGATTGCAAATAAATTGAAATGTGTGGAGAAACTAGAAAGAATGAACAGACGTTAGAACAAGTCAATGTGAAATCAAAGGAAATAGAATGAATTGAAAAATCAATAGAGAGAAGAAGTCAATTGGGAAAACCGAAAATAGCATGAGATAATACTACCTCATTGACGAATTAGATAATTAAAGAATTACAAATCATGGGCATAAGGAAATTTGGGTTATATCTATTGGAGTTAACAATGCCCCTAACAGTATTATGGTATTGAAGATTAAAGTGATCCGAGCAAAGTTGTATCAATTAGCGACTATGATCATAGATGGCATTTTGACTGTATTCGAAAAATAAAGTGAACATTTTGAATACTTAAGGAAATCTTATATATCATGAAGGTAGAAACAATTATATGCCAAGTTTAATGAGAGTCAATCTTATCTTGATCAAATAAATGTGGGTTGTATAATATTTGAACATGGCATATTAGGAGACCCAAAGAAAGTGGAGGTGATGATAAAGAGAGAAACTATAAGGAATATATGAGAGATTTAGAGTTCTTTAAAACTAGCTGTATGTTGGATACTACCAGGGACTGTTCAGGGGTTTTTACTAATCTTAATCCCTTGACAAAAAAGTTAAGGAAAAATGTGTAAACCATATAAATAATGAATGTAAAAATATTTTTGAGGAACTATAACCCTAATGTTAATTATGCCATTTGGATTTGGAGATTATTCAGTATATAATGAAGTTCCACATAAGAGATTAAGATACAATTTGTTGCAACAGTATAAAGTGATTTTGTATGTATAGAGATAATTAAAGTCTCATGAGTTGATTTTGATACATGGTTTAGAATTGCTATAGTAGTTATTGCTTTGAGATCTTGGAGACATTAGATGTATAGAGACATTTAGGAAATATACAAATCATTTATGTTTGAGGTAATTATTGAGTATGAAAAGATTGAATATTAAACCAAAACAATGAATAGAGTTACTTGCAGATTATGATTGTATAAATGAATATGTTTTAGTAAAGCTAGTGTTGTAATGTGATACATTGAACAAAAAATTCAATAGTAGTGTATCACAAATTTAGATATTGAGGTTACCGATCTAGTGCAATAAAAAGCATAGAATGTCGAGTTGAAATTTTAGGCAATTGAAAGTACTATTCTCTATTGAAATTTAAGATCAATTTCACTTGAAAGAATTAGCAAAACCCAAATTGAGGATCCAGAATTGTGAATCTTATTGAGGATTTGAAAAATGAATCTGAATTTAGAGTCCGAATAAGAAAAATGTTACTTTGTGATTAAAAGAAGAAGAATGTGTACTCAATAAAGATGACTGAGCAAAGAGATTATTGGAGAAAGCACAAGGAACAATCTACGCTAGACATCCTAGTAGGAATACATCGAAATAGTACTTAACTGCAATGGATGTAGAAACATGTGACTGAATGTTTGAATTGCCAATAGTCCTGACCATTGGAGACGTGCTTAGAGTTTATATTTTTAGAGTTTATAGGAATATAATATCAATGTATAGTTCTATTTGACTATAAGCATATCAATTGTTATCATAGTGATATCATTAGAATACTGTATGAGGTTTTATAAGATAAAAAGAGTCGTTTGCCCTTACATTGAAATGTAGAGGGCCAAAAAAATGGTTGAAGGCTAAAATTGATTAAGATACTGTTGAGACATGAAATTGATCTGTATTAAGAAAAAGTAAGTGACTTAAGAAAGACGAATGAATTTGGAGGATCAACATCAAGGTTATGGAATATAGCGAGAAAGACATGCGAGTGGAGAGTATTAACATTGAAGTGATGTGAATTATCAAAAGAAAGATGAATTGTTTCTAAGAGTAGCACCTTTCCAAGGTGTGCTTAGATTGAGATAAAGATGTGCTCAGATTAGGAAAAAGGATAAACTAAGCTCGAATTGTATTAGTCCACATGAAGTTGTTGAGAGCATAAGACCATTAACATATGAGTTTGTAGAACCAACAAAGATGTTTCAGATTCATAATAGGTGGTATGTGAGTATGCTAGGAAATATTAATATGATCTGAAAAAGATGTATTGTTGACACATGAAGTGAAAATTTTGAGTAATATGAATTATATTGGGGAAACAATTAAGATAGTGTGATATCTAAGTAAGCGATTGAAAGACGTAGTGAGTCTATATACTATGGTCATTTGAGTGAAAGTATTCGAGTGATGAAGATATATAGAAAACGGAGGAGCATATGAAGAAACAATACCCCTACCTTATTGATTAATTAGATAAGAATTTCGAGGATGAAATTTATTAAGTGGGGGGGAATGTAACATCTCGTTACCAAACTAAGGTTAGAACCCTAGATTTATGTAATTAAGAAAATAGCAATGAGAGATTAGGAAAAAGCATTTTCCATGCTCATGCATGATGTAGCATACACAAATGTGAAATTGAATTTTTGCACACATTAAAATGATTGTACATGCATTCATTGACATTCTGGGTATAATTGATTTGTTAATGTGATATTATTGATAATTGTGATTTATTTACATTAAAATCCAAATTGGAGCTTATAAATTGTTAATTTAGAATTTTTGGTGAATTTTAGGAATAAAATTTGAAAATGTTGATTATTATTGTACTAGGAAAAATGCCACTTGGCAAGTAAATTGATAGATGGAAATAGAAATATGAAACAATGATAGTAGAGAATTGTTAAAAATGAATTTAGAGATTTGGAGAAAATGACTTTGAAAATTTTGAAGATGATTTTTGAATTTGTGAGAAGATGTTGAAATTTTGGTGATAATTGGAATAAAAAGATGGGAGTTATGGAACTAGTTCAATAAGAACTAGTTAGTTAGGAAACTAGCTAAGGACTATAGAAATTGAACAAGTGTCCAAGTCTAAAGTTACATTTTTCTTAGCTTGGAAAGATCAAGTATAATACTCTTGTCTTTATCTTCTTTGTAACTTTCTTCTTCACATTTCTTCATCTACATAGAGTTTTTTATCAAATCTCCACCAGAGTTAAATCTTGTTTTCTTCTACTTTTTCCCATTCCCAACTTCAGTTTTATTTCATTTGTCTCATGAAAAACCAAAACTTGTTAACCTCTATAATGGTGCACGTGGGTGCATGAGAGTTAAGGTTTCTAGAGATTTTCAAGATGTTAGAGCTTTAAACAAGTAAGCTTGTTATGGTTCTTTACTTCTGTATAAGATGAACCATGCATCACGTTTGCTCACTGTTAAATGGTTAGGAAATAGTGAAGTACATATTTGCTGAAAAATGAGTGAGGAAATTTTAGGTATGTCGTATGTGTTGTTTTGCATATTTGATGATCAATATATTATAAGATGTTAAAATGATTTTTGAGTTAGAAAAAATCATAGAAAGCGTGCATAGGGAGAGTGCAGAAAATTATGAAATTTTGATATGCGTATACTCTGTTTTCATGGTTTTTATGTGAAATTTTGGATGATTTTAGAAAAGAACCACAACGAGTTTAGAGTTAAGGAAAAGATGTTGGATAATGTGTGGATATGAAAAAGATAGATTTTAGAGAAGAAATTAGAGAATGAGTAGAAAATGAAAATGCAGAAACATGACAGTGAAGGAATGCCGAAAATGTGAAAAATATGCGTGGGTGTGATTTTCTATTTTTGATTGATGACTATGAAAAATGATTGATTCTGGAACTTTTTGTGAATGTTTAGAGCACAATGGAAGTCGAAAATGGGGGTTGTAATAAGTTAGAAATGGTTTAAATGAAAGAAAAGAAAGGAAGAAGGGAAGAGAAAATAGCATTCGGAAGAAGGAAGAAGAAGAAAGTTATAATCGTCCTTCAACACGATCATGACATTTTTATTGAAGTTTGAAAATTGCGATCGTGCTTGGCTTGGGATCTTGCGATCATGCTTCAGCACGATCGCAACTCCTATGGCTACTAAAGAGAGGTGCAATTTTGAACATCCTGGATTCTTTTGCATCTTGTTCTATAGATATCCAAATGACTTGATTCTTAAACCAATAGATTACAAACACATTTTTCTACCTCTTTATAAAAATTGGTAGCCTTCTGAATTGCTTTGAAAAAAATTGATCTAATGAAACTGAGGGAATTTGCCGGAATAGTTTCAACTAGAATATTTCACTGAACATACTTCAGTATTTTGATTATATCTTTACATGTGGTGATCCAAATGAGATGATTCTTTAATTGGAGTAAACTAGAAACATAGGGATACGAATTTTTTGAAGAGATTGAATTTTAGTTCTGTCTCTAACAGTTTCAATTTCTGGATTGAAGTTAAGAAAAAATATTGTTCCTGTTAAGAATAGTATGAGATATTTGGTGTATATCTTTCGAAATACTAAACCAAATTGAATGATTTTGGTGTCATTAGAAACTTAAGACAATGTGAAACATTTTTGTAGAAGAAAGTGTTGCCAAATCACTTTGTTTACGTTATCTAATTTATCAAGGAAAATAGACCTGAAGGTCTGGAAATTTGGAGAAATTTATAAGAAGGAAGGAGAGTTTGGATAATGTGTAATCTTGTAATGCTAGAATAAAATTAGTGAATGAATTGTTGATATCAAAGTGCCAAAGTTATAAGTTTGTTTGGGAATAAAGATATTCATATGATTGTAGTTGTGATTCAATGAAAAGGAGTAATGGGTATCAAATTAAAGTGAATGAGAAATTGTTATTGTGAGAGCAAATAATGCTAAGAATGAAATGATGAGTAATTGAGTTATAAATGCAAATATGGATATAGTGTCAAATATGATAATATAACTAGGATTGTCATTAAGCATGCATTGTACATAGTTCGTATACATATTTGTGCATAAATAAATGCTTATAGTTATCCAAAGTTATTAACGTGTGTGTACAATATTTGTATTGCATAATTTTGATGTGCAGAATAAACGTCCGTATTCAGACGTCTCCAGATCATGGAAGTTAACGCTAATCTGGAGTATACTGTAAGTTGACCTAGATGATCTCATTTCATTATTTGTTCTGTTTTGAATTTCTACATTGATTGACTACTAAATGATTATATGAATATGATTGTACTAATTTCGGACATTAAATTTCTGAGACATTTGATGCATATGATAAAATATTGGAAGTGCTCATTGAATGTGAATTTGACAAAATATGTGATGCATAACTTGATTGTTAAATGCTGGACCTAGTTTTGAAGAAAAAATGAAAATATGCATATGAATGAAAATGTGATTCTCAACTTCAATGTTAAGTGTTGGAATAAGGTCTGATGATATGTGAAAGTGACTAAGTGATCATATGCGATTGATGCATTCCATTATATGAATGCATGAAAGATAAAGGCAGTTATGACCGAAGTCATTAGTGAAAGAGAGCTTAAAGCTCATACTATAATCAGAGCCTCAGGCTTAGTTGTGAATGTACCTAGTATCCACTAAGGGATATGGGACATTATCTGATACAACTTGGTATCTATAACAACCCTGACCACCCGCTCACAAATATTGTCCGCTTTGGACCAAAGCCTTAGTTCTCCCAAACCTCACAGTTTTGCTTTTCCAGCGTGTAGGTCTCTTTTGACACTACTCCCGTAGGACTTCCCAGGAGGTCATCCATCTTGGTATTACTCTTGTCCAAGCATGTTTAACTTCAGAGTTCTTATGGGATCTGGTGTGTTAAGGCATGAAAAATGCTTCTATAAGGGAGAGGTTGCCACACACTTATAAGGATGCTTTGTTCTCCTCTTCGATCGATATGGGATAACAAGTATCCACCCCTTTTGGGCCCTAGCATCCTCGCTAGCATACCATCTAGGTACTGGAAATAATACCAAATGTAACAGTCTAGACCACTTGCTCATAGATATTGTCTGCTTTCGGCCAAAGCCTTAGTGCTCCCAACCCTCACGATTTTGCCTTTCCAGCGTGTAGGCCTCTTTTGGACACTACTCTTGCAGGACTTCCTAAGAGGTCACCCATCCTGGTACTATTCTTTCCCAAGCACATTTAACTTCGAAGTTCTAATAGGATCTGGTGTGTTAGGGCATGGAAAACATGTCTACGAGGGAGAGGTTGCCACACCCTTATAAGAAGTACTTCGTTCTGCTCTCCAATCAATATGGGATAACGATTAAAAATGTAACATCTTGTTCCCACACTAAGGTTTATAGCCCTAGATTTCTGTAATTGAGAAAATAGCAATGAGATATTAAGAAAAATGCATTTCACGCTCATGCATATTGTTAGCATATGTGCACGTGAATTTGAATTTTGCACACATTAAAATGAACGTATGTGCATTCATTGACATTCTGGGTATAATTGATTGATATATGTGAAAGGTGATTTATATTGAGAATTTGTGATTTAATTGTATGGAAAACCAATTCAGAGAGTGAATTTATGGATTTAGAATTTTTAAGAAATTTTTACGAGAAATTTTTCAAATTATTGGACTAGGAAAAATGCCACTTGGCAAGTAAATTGATCAATGGAAATAAACATGAGAACCCAATGATATTGAAGAATTTTAGAGATAATTGGAATGAAAAGATGGGATATATATGACTAGTTCAATAATAACCTAGTTAGAGCCTAAGATGTTAGATAAGTGACAAGTGTTACTTATCTAGTTTAACTTTTAGTATACAGTTACTTTGAAAGACCTGGTCATGTTTTTCTTAACTTTGAAAGACCAAGTACTATTCTTGTCTTTAAAATATCTTCTTTGTGGTTGTCTTCTTCAAGCTTTTTCCTTTACACAGAGTTTTTCATCAAAACTCCACCAAAGAAAAACCTTGTTCTCGTCTACCCTTTCGATACTCCCAACTTTGGTTTTCTTTCAATCTCCTCAAGAAAAACCAAAACTTCCCAACTTCCATAATGATGTACATGAGTTGCATGTAGATTAGGGCTTCTTGAGATTTTGGCAATGTTGAAGATTTAACAAGTAAGTTTTGAGTAAATCCTTATGAGTTGTTGACATGTGTATTAAATTTGGTGAATTAGTTGATATTCCATATTCATGAGAAAAATATACACTATTCACGTTCTTTGTGAATTTAAGATGGAAATGCAGATTTGTTGGTTTTTCGATTTTGATGATACAATGATGTAAGAGGTTGTAGAAGTAATTTTTGGAGTTGAAAGATCATTAAAAAAACATGTTTAAATGGGTGCAGAAAACTTTGGAGAAAAAAATAAGTAAGTGCTATGTTTATAGTTGTGTATTCACTATGTACGTGGCCTTTGAGTGATTTATGATATTAACTGAAAATGAGTTTTAGAGTTAAGAAATAGGTGTAAGTTGATGCTCTGGTATGGGAATGCTTAAAATGATAGATTAAGATGAAATGAAAGTGTTGATGGAGATGAAAGAGTGTAACAGAAATTTTTTTTACAAAAACAGTGCAGCATAGAAGAAATATCAAAAATGGAAAATTTCATAATTGATCTTTTTCTGTTCTTGATCATTTTGTTTAAGTATGGATTTTGGATTTTGTTTGTGAAAGATTAGAGTTGAATGGAAGCTAGAGAGGATAATGCAAAATATAGATGAGATGAAAAACATTCAATTGTGGAAGGAAATGCAGAAAATGAGAAAGATAAGAGATGAATTTTCTAATTTTTAATGTTGTGCTTCAATCTGGATTTTTGGAGCAGATTGTGAATGGTTTTGTTTCATGGAAGTGAAAAATGTAGTAGTGATGAGTTGGAGAATTTGGTTAAGAATAAAAGAAAGAAGAAGACAAAAATGCAGAGGTTCGGAAGGAGATGATAACTCGCGATTGTGTAGGAAGAAAGGATAGGAAAGCGTGATCGACCTTTAGCACAATCATGACTTTCCTCTTTTGGCTAGAGAATCACGATTGTGCTTCAGCACGATCGTGACTCTGAATGTCGATTTCAAACACGATCGCGACTTCATTGGTTGGTAAAAGCTCTGAACAACTTTCGATCTCTTGGCAATATCTTGTTCTCCTGACCTCCAAATGACATGGGACTTAAACCATTAGATTCAAAACACGTTGATCTACATCTTCACCAAATATTGTATCCATATAAAACCAATTGGGAGATATTCAGTGATAAATGTGTGACGAAAAAGATGAAAAGTTCTGGAAAATGAACATTGGAGTATTTTCATTAAACTTGCTTCGGTATTTTGAAGATATCTTGTTCTGTATTTACCCGAATGGAACGATTTTTAATTTGGAGTAAACTAGAGACATAGTAATACAAATTTTTTAAATATTTTAAATTTTTTTCTATCTCTAGAATTCCATATTTTGAATCAAAGTTGATTACAGAATGCTATCTTAGCTTATGAATAGTCTGAAATATTTGGAATACAACTTTTGGATTACTAAACCAAATTGAAAGATTTTGGTGTCATTAGAAACTTATGATAATGGGGAAAACTTTTATAGAAGAATGTGTTGCCAAATTACTTCATTTTCCTAGTCAAAATGCTCATAGAAAATAGACTCAAAGGTTTAGGATTTTGGGAGATGTCATAAGAAGAAATGAGAGTTTGGATAATGTTGGATCTTTTAATGTTGAAATAACATTAGTGAATGAATTGTTGATATCAAATAAACAAAGGTATAAGTTTGTTTAGGAATAAAGATATTCACACAATTGAGGTTGTGATTCAAAGAAGAGGAGTAAAGTGGATCAAGTTAAAGTGAATGAGAATTTGACAATAAGAGCAAATAATGCTAGAAAATAACTAATGAGTGATTGAATTATGATATAAAAAGGAGCATCAGATGTGAAATTGGATAATATACCTAAGATTGTAATTGAACATGCATCATACATTGTACACATACATATGTGTAAAACTGAATGTTATGTGATTGTGCAATTATTAATAATGTGTATGCAACGCACATATTGCATAATTTTGATATGCAAGATAAACATCCACATTTAGAAGATTCCAGATCTTGGAAGCAAATGCTAATCTAGAGCATACTATGAGTAGACCTAGATGGTCTTTCTTTATTGTTTGTTTTGTTTAAGTTATGAATTGAGTGATTATGAATGTGATTTGATCAGACAATGAAGGTCTGAGGTTTCTAATAGTTGAATGCAATATTGAAGTGCTACTTGTATATGAACATGATGAAATAAGCGCTTCTAAATATGATCTTTGAATGTCAGACCTAGTTCCAAAACATGCGAATATGTATATGATCGAAAAAGTGTTACTCAATAATGATGTCGAATTTTGGACTTCGAGTCCGATGGAAAATGTGAATTGAATGTGAATATGTAAACATGTGACCGATTGAGCATATGACATGTGATGCATTCCATTACACGAATGCATAAAACATAAAGGTAGTTGTGAGTAGAGTAGCAACCAAAAAAGAGCTTAAAACTCAAATTGTGAAAAAAGAGCTTAAAGTTTAGAAAGTATATAAGAGCCAAAGGCTCACTATGTAAAATGAGCCCGGTATTTCCAATAGATACGGTACAGTTATCAATGATCCTGATATTCACAATAGATGTAGGAAAATTTAGGAACTCGATCATAACAAAGTAACAAATGGAAAATAAGTCTCATGTTCACTGTATATGTATCATATGAATGATTATAATGCGTTGAATGTAAAATGTGAAATGATTAATCAAGTGTATGTGATTCAATGTGATTATTAGATAAATGATGTGAATTATGTGTTATGTGAATGACTGAGATATCGAGGATGGTCACTCACTAAGTTCATAAAACTCACCATTGGACTCGTTTTCAGAGCCCAACATTCGAAGTCATAAAACGTGAGCGTATTACCCTGTAAGGTTGTTTAAATGAACTCTCATTAGCCATCATCCCACAAGGGTGGCATATCCCCACCAGTCAAACATCAAAATCACAAAGTGACTTCTTCAGAATAATTGTAGCTCTATGTCTCTAGTTTATTTTGAAATAAGAACCATCTCATTCAAAGCTTTATAGATCAAGATATACTTAAGAAACCAAAGTATGTTCATAACCCAGTCATGCTCTCCCAACCGATCCCTCACTTTCTTTCCATCAATATTTTTTAAATCAAGACCAAGGGCCATAAATTTTTGGAGAGATATAAAAATGTGTTAGGAATCTATTGGTTCAAGAATCACTTCATTTGAGGTCGGATTATTAAGTTATGGACAAAAGAATCAAACATGAATTTGTCCTCAATCATATTGAACCTATTTTGGGATAATTGGCATAAATTTTGTTAGAGATATCGGATTAAGGTTGCCTTAGGACGGTTTCGAAGAGGACTTCTAGATCTACAACTTTCAAGAGACTCTGACTTGCCATTTGGAGGGTAAAAACCCAGGTTGTGTGGGAATACACGGGTAGACCATGTGCTTCTCAAATCTGATGGCCTTTTTGTTCTTGGAAAACATGATTAGTGTTGATTTACACAGCTTGACTGTGTAACCTTCAAATTTTTACTGAAATTTACCTTTCTAATACATCTCCAATTGATCCTACACCCATTCTAGCACCACTTTCACCCATAATCTTTCCTAATTCAACACTCCTAGTGCGATATCACTTCAATTACCATAATTGTTCTGTATACACATCCTATGCAGCATCACCAACTTATAAGGGTCATATCTCTCAACTCCGATATCCAAAAATTTCATACTTTATGTAGTTGGAAAGCTAGAAAGATAATCTACAACTTACACGAATAAAAATTTGTCCAATTCAACCTAGATTAATACAGTTTTTCTCCTGAAATCAGAACACAATTTCTACACCTATGAAAAGATTAAAAATGCAATGAAAAGACTTCAAAAGTCATGAGAAAAACACAACCATTTTTCATTAACATCTTATGATAAGAATTTTACAAAGCTTTAATGGGCATTTCAAGGTACAATACATCATAATCTGAAAACCCAAAATATAAAAGGTACTTGCCCTAACAAGTTTGAAATGCAATTAAAGCCTTGTGTTTACAAAATCTAACTTAAAATACAAAAACATTGCAAAAGTGGAGTGATGCCTCGACTCTTGGCTACTCAATCTCATTCTCTTCACCTGAAGATGGGATGAAAAAGGGGCTGATCTTAAAGATCTTGGGTAACAGTTTTATAAATGGTAACAAGCAAAAACCACTTAAAACATTCATGATCATAGCAAATTCTCATAAAAATCCATAAAACATATATTTCTCAAATTCTCCAC
>JANSVA010065277.1:0-12204 GCA_025504915.1 Erythroxylum reticulatum | reverse complement strand
ATTGTGAATTTTAACAGTATTCACCATCTTCCAGGCTCTTTTTGACTGTTAAACTAATGCGGTTATACGAATATATAGTTGTATAATTTAAAATTAAGGAATATTATCATTATTTGGTAGTGAATTTTTTTATATCACAATGTGTTTTAAGGTGTATGTGCATGTTTTGAAAAGGGTATTTTTGTTAAACAATAATATGTCCTTTACCCAATATGACATGACCTTTCATGAATATGGTATGTATTACATCCCCGCATAGGTGGCTCAACTGTTTCTTAGAAAAGTTGTTGAGTGCAAGGGTTTCAGGTTTGAATCCTGACACTGACAGTGTGAGAGTTTCATCCAATGTGGTGACTCTTTATGCTTATACTAAGCTGCCTTTCTGAGGAGCTTAGTGAAATTAAATCATAATTTACCCTCCCACCACTCTGTCGGGTCAAAGTATGGGAGCGCTTGGAGTGAGCGATTCCATGTTTTAAGTGTAAGGTATATATTACAGCTGGTGTGAGAGCCACTCGTGGACTACTAATATTGTTCAAATGGTGCAAGTTGGCACCAATGACTAACCACACGCTTACTACTATTCTCTGCTTTGTACTCTTTCTAAAAATACCAAAACTAATTTCTCTCTAAATTCTCAAGTTTATTAGCATTCTTTCACACATTTCTCTAATTTTCATGTAGTTTCACCATCACACCAATTTATGGTCGGAGTCCTTTAATAAAGAACCTGACTAAATATTCTTTTGGTAAAGATAGTCGGTTGGAATGGTGATTAAACAGTGCGCAATACTCCAATATCGTTCCATCCTATTTTAAATTCTTAAAATTGCCTGTTGAGTCATCAAAAATTTCTATATCAAATCGTTGTTTAAGTGCCTGGTGAATTCATCCCAATCAATTACCTCCGTCTTGCTATGGTTTTTGATGTATAGTCGATACCATTCTTATGCCCGCTCATCCATATGTAGAATAGCAACACTCACCTTCGTTTTTTCTGGAGTTTGATTCAGAAAAAAATAATGCTAACAACGATAGAGTTGTAGCTTGACATTCTCACTGTCAAACGATAGAAATTCAATTCGATTCATCCTTGTCGGTATCACCCTTTCTTCTTCCATCAATCTCTTGGAGCTACTCTGAGATGTCGGGTCTATTGTTCCGACGCCTCCTATTTTTTGTAACGTTTGTAGAATCATATTCCTTAACTCCGTCATTTCTTTTTCCACCTTTTCAATTCTATTTTGCACCTCTGCAAACATTTGCTCACTCCTATCCTATGATTCCAAAAACATTCTCTCCATCAACCCCTTCAAATTTTCCTCCATTTTACGTAGTTCTGCACTTCTTCTACCCTCAGCCATGATTGTCTCTCACATTCAAATGCTCTGATACCAAATTGTTGAAACAATAAACTAGATAAGAGAAGAGAAACACGTATTCTGCTTAGAATCTGAGAAAGGAAAGATACACAGAATCGAGAGAAAGAGAGAAGAGAAAACAACATTTCATTCAGTTATAACATACTGACATAGCCGTTACAATTCAGCTTAAATATAGCTGATATACGGTTCTATAGTTCTGGGCATAGGTTTACAGCGCTGGACCTTATTTAAATGCAGCGTATTTAATATCTAATGACTAGTGAAGCTTCCGTCATTGTCTTCTTCTTCATTTGCCTCTGCAACACACAGACAACAGATTCATCAGCGAAGAAAGAACCAGAATCTATTCCTCCACCAAAACACTTTATTTGTCTAGAAAACCCAAAATCCCAATATTTCTGCCATCAAAGATCTCTAAAAAGTCATCTACCGACAACCAGAACAAAAAGATCTCAAAAAACTTCAAACAGAAAATCCAATACTAATAGTAAGCCATAGATAAGAGACAAATGAACTCATCAATTCCAAAAAAATCCATGAAACTAAAGTTTTGGAGGCAAATCCAATTCTACAGGATGATCAATGCGATTTCCCAACGAAATAATCACTCAAAATACATATTTCCATCACAAAATAGCACCATAACTTCAACCAGAAAAAACAAGATATAACATTTGCATAAAACATAAACAACCATTAAAGCCGACTCTTCAAGAGATTAGGAGCAGAGGCAGCAGCAGAGAAAGCAAAAGGCTTGACATCGATCAAGACATCATCATCGTCCACCTCGACACCTGGCTCCTCCTTAAAGCCCTGAAAATCAGCTTCAAAGTCGTCATCAACAAGATCCACAAAAGCTGGCTTGGGGTATTGTTTGCTGACATGTTTCTTCAGATCAGGCCACAGTAACTCAGTCGTCAGGGGCTTGAATGATCGGAGATTCTTGTTGGTCGTCGAAGCGATCAAGTCGCCGATGATAGCACCGCCACACATGATGGTTGATAATGATGATGATGATTACGGTGGTGGGTTACCTTCAAGGGAAGAGTGGCGAAATGGTAAATATGTAGAGTAACAGGAGCTTTTAGAAAGTGAGTTGCAGGTGCTTTGGTGAAAGCTTTGTCTTAGAAATCTCAGGAAGTAAGTAGCCATAAAAGACAAAAGACTGTCTGAATTTCCCTCGTTGCCCTTTTCAGACATTTTTCAATCTCTTAATATTATTATTAAAATAATAAATAATCTCTTAATCATAATTAAAGATTTATTAACTTATTAAAAATGATATTTACACTAAATTCTAATGATTTAAAAATTTAACTATAAAAATTTTGACCCAATTGATTTTTTATTTTTTCAGATTCAATTTGAAAATTTTTGAAAGTAAAGACAATATTTTTTAATCATATTTTAAAATTTTTGATTTTATTTAATCATTATCAATTTTTATGATGGTATAATACTGATTGAATCTTTTAAACTATAAACCTTTTATCTTACGTATTTAATTTATAGTTCGATTTTTAGAACATTACCTAAAATTTTCTAAATAAAGATTAGAAGGTTTTAGTGGTTTAAAATTTATAAATAAATTCTTAAAAGTGAAAATTTTAGTTGTACTAAAATTTATTATTGTTTAATTTTAAGAATTGAAGATAAATGAAATTTTTATGGGGTGTTGTTAATATTTAAGAATTAAAAATTTTACTCTGTTAATTAATTAGTTGAATTTTTATTGTGAATTGAAATTAAATTATTTTTAAAAATTGATGTAAACTAAAAAAGACATTGGGATTTGAATTACTGACATTTTAAAAAAATTATTAAACATAATTAGATGTAATTGAATTTGGTGTTTTTTGACCAATAAATTTATAAACAGGGTCCCTCCATGGCAGAGTTTCTTACGTACAAACCTAATTGGTGTGGACAGGTAAGAATATTGAGGAGCTGGTGAACGTATTCTAATGGAGGCCTATCTCGGCCGTGAATGCCATCTTTGTTAATGGAGGAAAAGGTTCGTCCTTGAACTCTTTCACGTTTGTTTGTCCAGATAAAATGTGTTTTTGAATCACCTAACATCCCTAGACTCAAGAAAGCTCTATTTTTCTTACATACTTTATAACTATCTACCGCTTACTTTGTTGAATATAGACTTCAACTTAATCAATTTTCACGGTGAATTTGGCATGCGCTAGGTTCTAGGTTTCCATCACTAGGTTGGTACCTTTCTTTTTGTTTCAAAATTATCATACATTTAATTACAAAAGTCGATTTAGGCAAAGATTGGTATGTCACATTAGTCTTGTAATTCTCTGTTCTTATAACCTTGTTTCAACCCATACTGTACAATACAACATCGTTTTATAGTTAAAATTACGTTGTATTATTCGCAAAATATAATTAGAATAGGGTTATTAGAGCAGAGGATTTTTTTCCTACCAAAGTTATGTGCTTTCACCTATATTAAAGGTTCTTAATTATATTTGGTCAAAGCTATTAAATATATTACCAAACATTTGTTAAACAAGATTTTGAGTTATTAGGGTATAATTTGATTAAATTGTGGTGTTTAAGTAATGATATCATCTTGTAACATCATAATATAATTCTCTTAAAATGAATAATATATACAAGTTGCATAGTTTACATTACTATAATGTATATGCATATGTGAAGATGATGTAGCTTTTATTTGTTTTCTAGCCTCTTGGCCATTATTGAAAACGGGGCAGATTAGTTTAAATATTTTAATTTTTGAGTTTAAATTTAAAAATATTTTAAAGTATAAATCTTAATATAACTGAATTTAAATGTACACATTTAATATTGTCTTTAAATTGATTGATTTTGAATTTAATTAATTTACAATAATTTTCAAATAATAATTTTATCATACTTAAATTCAAACCAAATCGACTCAAATTTATTTGACAATGGTTAGGATAAGATTCGAATTAATTTACCTTGGATTATTATTTAGTTAATACTATTATTATATTGATTAATTAATGTATTGAGTGCATACTTTAAAAAGTAATTGTTCCCATTTTTTGTTAATAAAAAGCATCATTATATTTGAAAAGTTTTGAAAAATATATAAAAAGGATATTATAATTATTTAATTTATGAATATCATTTAGCTTAGTTCTTTTTTCTAATATCAACATCTTCTTTTTAATTCGAATTATCTATAATTTATAGATAAGGTTATGACTAATTCTGATTTGTATTAACAGGTGGGTAAGATAACATACTATCGGACCTTTAAAATGTTATTTTTGAGGTTGAATTAAGTTTTGTCTTTTCTACTCTCACCTTGACCTCATCAAAAAGAAATTAAGTTTATGTCATGCATGACATGTATTTTAAGCCCTTGCATTTGTTTCTCTACACTTCTCTAATTATTCTTTTGTAAGGTAAACACAAAACTACACTTTTCTAGAATGAATAATCCTGAAGACATGTAGGAGGAAGCAGAGACAAAGACTTAAAAAAATATAATACTGAAATGAAAAATTTCCGAAAAATAGTACTTTGCGTTTTGTTATTCTTATCTGTAAATGTGGCAAGTTGGTAGTAACCATTGAACAGAAAGGGTTAAGCTAAGAAGAGAAACACGAATGGAGTCAGTTGTCGAACGTGGAAATTCGAGTATTCTTCCGAGTGAATTGCGTGCGGAAGTGAAAAATACTAAAGAAAGAAGACGGCGGCCATATGGTTTGGTGAATGGTGACGGTGAAAGGGAAGGTTCATGCACTAGAAGCTCTTGAAAGCGCTATAATGGAGGACCAACAGTTAAGCCCTTTTTGTTTTTGGTGCAAAGAAAGTGACGTTTAAGTGTATCTTATCATCTCATCATCTTCTTCTTCGCCGTCATCATCCAATCCGAAATCTCGCAATGAAGTGGAATCTGAAAAAATCTGATAATACGCAACCTTACTCTTATATAATAAAGAGGCTGTTTTCGGTAGATCCACATATAAATGAGACAATAATAAAAATGATGGAAAGAGAGAAAATTAAGAAAATAAAATTACAATGTAAGACAAAAAAGTTAATACAAAAATCAATAAAAAGATAAAAGTAGTGGATTAATAATAACAATAACAATAACAATAAACATAATAGTGAAAATATTGATAAAAGAGAAGATCATGTTAACAAATAAATAGGAGATAAAAAACAATATAATTGATAAAATAATAATAATATCTATTTATTTTTAGTTAAATAAATTATTTAATAGGAAAATTTTAAATTAAAAAATAAATTTTATTTAACTAATATTATCAAGCTCACATATTTTATTTTTAAATTAAAATAACAAAGAATATCAATTGACTTGATAATTTAGAAAAAAAGTTTTAGGGAATTCCAATAAATTTGAGAACTTAATTTAAAAAATGAAAATTCGAAAAAAAAGGAAAAATTGGAGAGAATTTAATAAAATTGAGAATTTATTGAAAATTTTTAGAGAATCAATAGTGCAATGGTTGATTGGGATAAACGACATGCTGTGTAACTTTAGAAAGCGAACGATGACGTTTTAGTGGGAAGGAAGGGTGATAACCCTTTACAGAAATCTAGAAGGGAAGTCTCTGGTTCTCTCAAGTAAGGGATTCCAGAAGTTTTTGCGCAGACCAGTAGACGGGCAGTTGTTCATGTTACAACTAACAACACCTATCGAGTTTCAATTGCAATAAATGAGGTTGAAGGGTGAACAATGGAGTGCATTCGATGAAATCAATGCAATCTTATCGAAGTACGTAGAGATTTTCCAAGAACTCATTCAACTTTTGCTAGACTGCAAACAAAATCACCAGATTGTTCTAAAGGAAGGGTTGAAATAGTTAACGTGCATCTGTACAAGTACTCTAGAGTACAGAAAGATGTGATAGAATAGACAGTGAGGGACCTCATGAAACAGGAGTTCATTTGACACAGTTACGGACCCTACGCATCGCCAGTCGTTTTTGGTAAAGAAGAAGGGTGATACATGGCGCATGTGCATGGATTACTGGGAACTTAACAAATACACAAAAAAGACAAATTTTTGATTCCATTGATTGAAGAATTGTTGGATAAGCTACATGGGGCTAGCTAGTTCACTAAGTTGGACCTGTGTTTAGGGTATCATCAAATCCGGATGCAGTCGAAGGATATTCCCAAAACAAAGTTCAGAACACATGAGGGCCACTACGAGTTTTTGGTCATACCATTCAGCTTGACGAACGCTCCTTCAACATTTCAGAAACTGATGAACAAATTATTCAAGCCATTTTTGCGTCACTTCACACTGATTTTTTTTTTACGATATACTCATTTATAGTCCATCGCTGCAATTACATGTTGAGCACATTTCGGTGGCCATGCAAACCTTGAAAGACAATCAGTTGTTCTGCAAAGGAAGTAAATGTGTTTTTAGGGCACGTCAAATTGAGTATCTGGGATATACAATCTCAGAAGAAGGAGTTGCAATAAACAGTCGGAAGGTTAAGGCGATAGAAGAGTGGCTAGAACCTAAGGGAATTATAGAGTTAAGGGGTTTTCTGGGTATTACAGGGTATTATCGAAGGTTTATTAAAGGATACGGATTAATAGCCAAGCCATTGATTGATTTATTAAAGAAGGAACAAGTAGCTAACTGGAATTGGCAACAAGAAGAGAGAATTGCTTTTGAAACATTAAAAAAAGCAATTACATCAACTCCGATGTTAGCTTTGCCGGATTTGTCTAAAACTTTTATGCTAGAAGCCGATGCAAGTGGTCAAAGGATAGGCGTTGTCTTGCAACAGGAAGGTCGCCTGATTGCCTTTCTCAGTAAGTCGTTGGCTAAAAGACATCACAGACTATCCATTTATGAGAAAGAATTTCTGGCAGTAATCAAAGCCATTTAGTATTAGCACCATTATTTGAGTTGCAAGCATTTCATTGTTAAAACAGACCATCGTAGTCTTAAATATTTATTAGAGCAACGGTTATCGACTCCACTCCAACAGTCGTGGCTTTCGAAACTCCTTGCCTACGACTTCGAAGTGCAGTATTGGAGTGGAAAAAGGAACGTCGCCGCAGATGCCCTCTCTCAAATAACCAGTACAAAAATGTTAATGTTCACAGTAACACAAGTCCAGGGAGAGTTATTAGATGAAATTAAGAAGTGTTAGGAGGAGGACCAAGCAATTGGGGAAATTACTAAACAGTTAGAATCAGGACACATGAAAGCAAGGGTATATGAATGGAAGGAGGGTCTATTGAGATGAAATGGCCGTTTAGTAGTGGGAGCTAACCAAACGCTTCGGCAACATATCATTGCCATCAGTCATGACGACGTTATGGGAGGACATGCAGGTGCAGTGGTGACGACGAAGAAATTACAAAACATGTTTTTCTGGAAGGGGATGGCTCGGGACATAAGAAATTATGTTCAGGAAATCATGATTTATCAGAGGAACAAACAAGATAGTTCAACATACCTAGGTTTATTGCAACCTATAAAAATATCACAGGGTAGTTGGAGAGACGTTAGCGTTGACTTCATTGAAAGACTTCCTCTGTCGAAAGGGAAGGCTGTCATTTTTGTGGTGGTGAATAGGTTCACAAAATATTCTCATTTCATTCCAGTTAAACATCTATATTCTATTTGTGATATAGCAGAATTATTCCTCAACAACGTGTTTAAACTACATGGAATGCCAGAGTCCATCATCAGTGACTGAGACCCTGTATTCTTGAGCAAATTTCTGGCAAGAGCTGCTTCGGCTGAAGGGTGTTCGATTGAAGTACTCCACCGCCTATCATCCTCAAATTGACAGCCTTACAGAAATGGAGTGAATGGATAGCGTTGGCTGAATGGTGGTATAACACGACGTCCCAATCATCCATCAATTCAACACCATTTGAAGTTCTATACGATTAACCGCCACCAATTTACACACCTTATATAGCGGGAGATTCAAAGGTGGTAGAGTGGATCGGTTTCTGCAGAATAGAGAAGTAATGACTAATGTGACAAAATTCCATTTGCAGAGAGCCCAAAATAGGATGAAGCAATATGCAGATTATAGACGATTCGAAAGGGAGTTTCAGGTTGGTGACATGATGTTATTGAAGTTGCAACCGTATAAATAGCGTTCTCTATAGGGAAGAAGTAACCAGAAATTGTCACCGCTTTATTATGGACCATATAGGGTAATACAGAGCATTGGTAAGGTGGCGTATAAACTAGAGTTGCCTTCGGAATCGCTGATTCATCCTGTGTTTCATGTATCACAGTTGAAGAAAGCTAACATAGAGCAAGGTAGCACATCTTCGGCATTACCTGAATTTATCACTCCAATCGAACGATTGCCAGTAGCGGTATTGAGAAGATGCATGACTAAGAGAAACAATCGAGTAGTAAATGTTGCGGTATAAACAAAGCAATATAAATTAAATTCTATCTAGACAAACTAGAAGCAAGCATACCCCGTTTATAAGCAATATAAAACAGTAAGAACCGAATATCGTATCCAAAGGATTCCATCACGCAAGACAATTAAATTAAACGATTTACTCAGACGATCTAGAATTGATTGATTCAAAAATAAAATAAAATAAGCAAATCAAGGAAATATGTAAGAAGCAAAGTATGAATTAAAAACGACTAGACTTAATCAAATGATAGAAATTGGCTAAGGCATCAGATTTTAATTGGATTAGACATTAAAACTTGTAACGATGGATTGATTTAGGATTTACTTCATTTACGCAAGTCAAACCCAATGTTCATAGAAATTTCCTTTTCTTCTAAATTCGAGTTACCTACTTGGTTAATAGATAATTTGGAAAAAAAAGGCATTTAACACAAAAAGCCTAAAATTAAGTTCATTAATCCTAGGTATCCTTACACAAGATCCTAAGATTAGTCTACACTTTAGTTTCAAGTATGTTGCTTGATTAATTTTTCGACAAATTAAATCTCACTAGTTATGACATTCAATCATCTAAGGCCTTAATCTAGGTGGTCAAGCTAAATTAGGACTAAATATGCATTCAATCAAGCAAAAACTAATACCACAAAAATTGTCCTAATCCAATATCAATCCTAATCTCAACCAAAAAACTTATACATATTCATCAATATAACACAAATCATGGTCATAATATATATTTACATTGATTAAATCCACAAAAATTACAATAAATAAGGAATAAAAACAAATTAAAAATACCCAATAAAAACAAATTAAAAACACCCAATATTTGGTCTTCAAGAGAGACAATTGTATTGGTGTGACAATTAAGTTTTTGGTACATCTCTTCTTATTCACACATAACCCTTTTATTCGCGCACAACCCCTCTCTTTTTCACGCACAAAACGTCTACGTTTTTTTAGGTGGTGTGGGCTGCTACGTCGTCGTTCCTTATCCTTGCTTCCTTTGAGAGCTTTTCTTGTTTTAGGTTTTAAAGTTTCCAAATTTACTATGTGCCTAAAATTAAAACAAATAACTCTTAATTAGTGCAGTTTAAATATTAAATGAATAAGAGTTTAGTAAATTATGTACATAAAATCAATATAAAATGCCCATTAACATTAACTCAGTGGCTAATTCAATGGTTAGACAGAGATGACACCAACGCAACGTGGGAATATCTCTTTGATCTTCAAAAACGTTTTCCAAAGGTCAATTTGGTTGATAGGGATGTTAAGGGGAAGGGAATCTTTGCAGAGGCAAATGAAGAAGAAGACAATGACGAAATGAACAACGGAAGCTTTACTAGTCGTTAGATATCAACATTGTAAACCTATGCCCAAAACTACAAAATCGTATATCAGCTGAATTTAAGGCTATGTCAGTATGTTATAACTGAATGAAATGTTGTTTTCTCTTCTCTCTCTTTCTTGATTCTGTGTATCTTTCCTTTCTTCTAGTATTCTTTCGAGTTGTTACCTACACTCTAAGCTGAATACGCGTTTCTTTTCTCTTATCTAGTTTATTCTTTCAACACCCAGATATATAATAATTTCTTCACCGGCTTTTACTTTACCTTTTTCCTTTAAGAGCTCGTCCTTTTTTGTCTTACATTTAAGAAATAATTTAGATTTTTGTAATTAAATGTATGATAATCGCTCAACTACTACCTATTCATGTATAGTGGTATTTGCTATTATGTTAGTTCCAAGTTATCCTGTTCCCTTTTGGTTTAGCTTAAAAGGGAAGAGAATACTAAGGGAGATCGTGGAAAATTTGACACTGCCCTGTTAAAAAGAGCTAACTTGAACTTGTTGCTTGCTTATGGAGGTTTGCTTCTTTTTGGTCTACTCTACTGTTGAGAGAACCGTTGAACTTTGAGCTTGATAATGTGCTAACTTATTCTTCAAACTTCTCTGAGGTTTTATCAGGGCCAAAGTGGTCACGGTTAGAACATTTTAGTCTAAAGCACAGGCTGGCCATTGATATGGAGGTCTTAGTAGTATCTGACAGTCTCCATCAGGCAAATCAGCTTCTTCTTTTTTTTACCCAAATCACGATTAACCTAAGTTTAACTCAAAATTGACTCGAATCAGATCTTGTCAACTCTACTCTAACTCTTGTATGATTTATTTCTAACCCATCAGTATATTAGTTGAAATATACTTTAACAGTATTTATAATGATTTCAGTCTAAATTAGTTTAAAAACAACTCTTTCAGAGTTTTCATGTTTATAAAAAAAATGAAAAGTTCGTAAGAATGGCAACGGACTAATTCTTAGGTTTAAATTCATGTATTTTAATGAATTAACTCATGGGCCAAATTAGGTTCAATCCAAAACTATATCGTTTTGCTAAAAAGAGTTAGTCCTTGAATAGGCTTAGGCCTAGACAACTAAATTCAGATTCAATTAAAAAAGACGTTATTTTATAATTTCAAATTTAAAAAAATGAATGCGACCAGCCTATGAGCTAACTTATCGTTATCCCTAAAAATATGAGAAACCAATCAGCTTGGTGGACATATTGTTAGTCCAAAGCAAGAAAGAAATACAATAGTCTTTCTATGAGACTTAGAAATACGCTTGATAATTAAGCACAGGCAGTCTAACCGATCCGACCTAAAATCAATGAATCTAATTGAGTTTGACTAAGCCTTCAATTAGATTAGGATTTTTTCTAATTTCAACCTTTAAGTTAGGCCCGAGGTATATGACCCATCCCAAAGTTTGAAATTTGAAGAAAAATAAATTAAAATTATTTTTAAAATTTTAAAAATAAAATAAATGGTTAAGCTTAGACTTAGACCTTGTGTCTTAAGCCCGATCTCACTTTGGGTATAGCTCGGGCTTAGAAGAATTCAAC
The DNA here is from genome assembly GCA_025504915.1 of Erythroxylum reticulatum. NCBI lineage: Eukaryota > Viridiplantae > Streptophyta > Magnoliopsida > Malpighiales > Erythroxylaceae > Erythroxylum > Erythroxylum reticulatum. The sequence goes on along the minus strand of JANSVA010065277.1, from coordinate 501 downwards.
CTGACTCGAACTTTTAAAAATTAAATATTTAACTATAATGAATTTGTAATATTTTTTTCTAACTGAATTATATTGATTCAGAAACAAAACACAAAAGACCATGAATTAGAAGACAAGTAGGTAAAATCTTTGTGTTTCATGCAACTTTCTCTCTTCATCTAACCACAAGAGGACACATGGATAAATTGTACATTAGTCCAATATGAAAAGTTGGTAAGATAGATTCATAAGGTGGTCCGGGATAGGATCGACAACTCGGGTCAACCCGATCGTTCAAGTCCGATCTTATTCGAATGTTAATAAATGATATTATTTTATTTAAAATATAATTAAATTTTCAATCAGCCATTGTCATCTCTCCCTTCAGACTATAAAAGTTAGCACAAATCCCATACTTACTGTCTGTATGGTTAGTGTCTTCAATATGCAGAGACGGGACGAGACAGAACAGAACAGGACAGAACAGAACAAGATTTGAAGACAGTGAGATGTTTGGTTGCG